>CAUYRH010105438.1:0-18543 GCA_963574655.1 Perodicticus potto | reverse complement strand
ACCAATATCAAGCAGGTACATGCTGAAACCAACCTCAACTCCCATGTCATAGACACAGTGGGCATCAGAGATTGCCTGCACGAAGGTCTCAGGATCAGTACAGTCACTTCCTACGTGGAAGCTGACACCAATGACATCAATATTTAGCTCTTTTTCCTGTTCCAAAAGAAGTCTGCTGATTTTGAGTGTGGCACCAAATTTAACACTGAGTCGACAGAGTGCTTTGGAATCATCAGTGGCAATCCGCAAAACCAACTTGGCTTTTGGATGTGCTCTGGCAACTTTCATCAACTTGACTTCACTGTCAAAAGTCATCATCTGGACCCCATTATTGGCAGCATACTTAATTTGAGACACTTGTTTACAAGGATTTGCATAGATAATCCTCTCTGGAGGCACCCCGAGACTTTGCGTCAATTGTATTTCAGTCTTGCTAGCACAGTCAAATCCTGTCCCAGTGGCAGCAAGGGTCTTCACAATGCCTCTACTGTCATTACATTTGACTGCATAAAAGGGAGTGACACGAGGAAGAGCTTGTAGCCATCTTCGGTGTTTCTTCAGAACATCTCCGAGGTCTGCTACATAGAAGGCATCCTTATCATCAGAAGAGGAAACTTCATTGATTTTTTGGTCCAGAATGTCCTTAGCAGTAAAACCTTCATCAAGACAGTTGCAGTCAAACTCTTCATTACTAATGTTTTTCATGGTTTTTTGATATTTCTTTGAAAACCTAAGAGATAGAATTTATTTATTTATTTATTTATTTATTTATTTATTTATTTATTATTATTATTATTTTTTTTTTTTGTAGAGACAGAGTCTCACTTTATTGCCCTCAGTAGAGTGCTGTGGCATCACACAGCTCACAGCAACCTCCAACTCCTAGGTTTAAGCAATTCTCTTGCCTCAGCCTCCCGAGTAGCTGGGACTACCTGGCCACAACACCTGGCTATTTTTCTGTTTTTGCAGTTCAGCCGGGGCCAGGTTTGAATCCACCACCTTCGGTATATGAGCCACAGGCGCCGCCCTAATAGATGGAATTTAAAGAAATACTTCCAGCTTCTCACAAAGGCAATTCTCCAGGAATTCTGAATCCCACTGCATGTGTCCTCCAGCAACAATGGAAACATTCTTAGAGCATCTGGGTGCCATAGGCCAGCCCCACGGAGAAGCCGGAAAGCTGTAACCTGCGCAGAGCCAGAGCCGGAGCTGCAGGAATGCTCGGCTGCCCCTGCTGCACACATCAGCGCCTGGCTCCCACTTGCCAGAGACACCAGCTGAGGTGGCGCCAAAGCAGCTGGCAGAGGGGTGGCCGGGGCGGCAACTTCAGGGACTGACCTTCACCTTTTCAATGTCAATAGAAAATGGGTTATGGAAAAGCTGTGTGTCCTGTTCATGTAGATGAAGCTCTTTAAATCTAAATTAGAACTCCTTTTGAAACGTTTCCAGTGAATCCACACATGTTTTGTTTGGGAATGCAACCAATGGTTTTTGCCGCTAACAGATTTTGCGGGCTGGGATGAGTCTGCGACTAAACAGGCAGCAGATGCAAAAACACCTGGCAGGCCAGATAAATGTCCTTGGCGGGCCCGCATGTGGCCGGCAGGCTGTAGTTTGAGGACCCCTGACTAAGACACAGGAACTGAGGAGGGAGGGAGCAGATGTCCCAGGAATCCAGTTAGAGAGTTCTGTTTTTTTCCTTTCAGTATAAAGCACTTCTACAAAGCAATAGTAAAAAGCCACTGTAATGATGTGTAACTGGCCCTACAAACAAATGTTAATGACTCCTCCATGTTTTGTTATAATCATCTTCCTTAACGAAGTATTTCACCTTTTAAGCTATTTCCTAGAAATGATGTATTTTCTGCAAAAGAGTCAAGATTCTGAAAGACCCAGAGCAGACTTCCGGACTTCAAGATTCACCTTCCCCTAGGATCCACCCCAATCCATGTAGCTCCTTTGTAGCTAGACTATAGCCTGCCCCAAAGGATGTAGCTCCTCCTTTAAAAGACTGTGTTCTTTATTAGTCAGAGAAATAAATTTGAGGCAGTTTCTCTCATTCCCTCCACCTTTAATACAAGTTTCGTATTAAAAATTCCTTTCTTCTTTGGCAATTCTTGCTGTTGCCATAATTGTGTCTTTGCATGATGAGCAACTGGACCTAGGTTGAAACCCCTTTGACAACAGATAGGCAAATGATCTGATTAGATATTTCCCCAAAGAAAATACATAAATGAACAATAAGCATATTAAAAGAGCTTGACATGGCTCGGTGCCCATAGCTCAGTGGTTAGGGCACGGGCCATATACACTGTGGTTAGCAGGTTTGAACCCAGCCGGGACCTGCTAAACAACAATGGCAACTACAACAAAAAAATAGCCAGGCATTGTAGCAGGCACCTGTAGTCCCAGCTACTTGGGAGGCTGAGGCAAGAGCATTACTTAAGTCCAAGAGTTTGAGGTTGCTGTGAGCTATGATGCCACAGCACCTACTGAGGGCAACATAGTGAGATTCTGTCTTAAAAAAGAAAAAAGCCTGACATTAGCATTAGAGAAATGCATATCAAACCACAATGAGTTCCTACTCTCACCCACTAAAATAGGGATAATTAAAAAGAGTAATTAGCATAATTTTTATATTTTACAATTATAAATATTTACAATAATATATAGTATAATATTTATAATTATAAATAATTGGGGGATATGCAGGGAAAGTTGAAGTCTCATGCAATGCTGATAGGAATTTATAATGATGCAAGACTGAATGAGCAAGATACAGAAATTCTGAACAGATCACCAATGATTTGAGGAGATTAAATAAGTAATAAAAAATCTGCCAACAATGAGAGGCCAAAACCAAATGGTTTCTTTGGTGAATTATGTCAAATACTCTTTTTTAAAAAAAAAATCAAAGCCAAACCTCAAGCTTCTGAAAAAGAGTAGGAAGAATCCCTTCCAAACTCATTTTATGAGGCCAGCATTACCCTTATATCAAAGCTACTACAAAAACAAACAAACAAAACTGGAGGCAAATATCCAGCTTGAACATAGATGAAAAAACCCTCAATCAAATGCTAGCACATTAAAAGGATCATGCACATGATAAAGTGGGATCTATCCCTGGAATGCAAAGGTGATTCTACATATGCAAATCCATAAATATGATGAACCATATAAACAGAACGAATGATAAAAATTATATAATAACCTTGATATACACAGAAAAATTTGACAAAAATCAGCATTCCTTATTTTCTCAACTTTTTTCCTGCAAAAATGTTATTGAGGGAAAAGTTTAAAACATTTATAGTACAAGGTTTATTTTTAAACTTTGTGGTGACCTGATTCTCCAAAATACATTGCAACTGATGGAATAAGCAAACAAATATTTTTTGGTACTTTGTTAAGTTGTAATTAGAAAAGTATGTCACTTTTAAGCCTGATTGAAAAGTACACATAAGTGGTCATCATCATTTTCTTCTTTTAAGTTAGATGGGCTGCCACCATTATAGTTCTAAGAAAGCTCCTAAGATGTTCCTCAAATTACTTTGACAGAATCAAGATAGATTTCTGTAAAGAAATCATGCAATCTTTCAAAATTTACCTAAATAAGGAAAGAAAATAATATCACATACAATATTTTAAGTTAAGAATTTTTCACTCCTTTACAATAAAATAACCAAGTGAACTTACAAGAGGCATGTAATACTATGAAAAGAACATACACCCCACATTTTGCCGATTAATAATGGAAATTACAACTTAACGTAAAAAAAGAATATGCATGTATTGTTTTTCATCATAATAAATACAGTATGAAAGAAATTTTCAATATACACTGTTCACAAGACAATAAGTTCAATAGTTTTTTTCTTTACATTGAGTTGTGGTGCAGTGGTACAAATCAACCCAAAACGGCTAATAATTCACCAGTTATTCCCAAGAATTATAAACTTAGCCCTGCCCAAGGTGTCCAGAGAGAGTAGACAAAATGCTTTTACAATAAATATTCACGAAGTGGTGACAATAAAACCTGTAGCGATTATGAACTTTGGAATGCAAGAGTTTGTTTCCTCCAGACTTATGTAACTGGACTAAAGACAACTAACCCTATCAGGCTGAGGGTTACTGTCCAGGCCCAGGGTTGGCTGCTTTGTTTATACAGGTGTTGAATAAAGACAATTAGGAATGTCTCTCAACAAGAGAGTTCCTACACTTAAACTGTAACTAACGCTTTTCAAGGGAAGAGGTGAAAGGTAGTTGGCAGCTGCTGGTGCTGGGTTGATTTTTCCTGAAGTCCCAAACTCAAAGGA
Organism: Perodicticus potto; assembly: GCA_963574655.1. Lineage (NCBI taxonomy): Eukaryota > Metazoa > Chordata > Mammalia > Primates > Lorisidae > Perodicticus > Perodicticus potto. The sequence continues at coordinate 14,227 of CAUYRH010105438.1, read as the reverse complement.
GAACTAAAAAAGTTGTGCGATTTTTTTTCTGTCCGTCTCATAACTACCCTGCTGTGAATATTTTTTTATCAGTATTAAAAGTTCATTAGCTTTGCGCAACAAGAATGAAACTGCGTAGTGATGATGATAATAATAATAATAATAGCAATAAAAATAAAACAAGAGGGAACAAACAAAAAACCCCAGGAGGAATAGGGACCGCGTCTAACACAGAGTTTGAGTCCAGATGCTCAGCCAGGCCTGCTGCAGTCCACCTGGGGCCTATGTCCGCTCCCTCCCCCCACCTCGTGCCCTCAGCAAGGGCGAGATGGCAGGAGATGCCCCCAACAACCCCAGAACTGCTTTCCCTTCTTTCCTTCCTCCTCACTGGCGCCCTAACGCCGCATTCTTCAGAGAACCAGAGACTGATGAAGTTGAGAAGGGGCGGTCGGGTTGAGGCTGGTGGGACCCAGGGGGCATTCAAGTAGCTACAGAGCGCGAAGAACCCGGGCTGCCGGGACAAGCAGCAGCAGATGGAGGCTGAAGGGAGCCGGCACTCTGCTCGGAGTCTGGGGGAATGCTGGAGGAGGCAGGCAGGCACCTGCCAACCCCTGCGTTTGGGGACCTGGGTGACTAGCGGCAAGATGAGGCTGCTAAATCCCCTCCCCCCCGAAAGCGATGGGGTTGTAGGAGCACGTAGCCGAGGAGAAGGCGGCGCCTGTGGTGCCCCAAGTCGTCTCGCACCCTCCAACCCTGTCGGTAGAGCACCTCCAAGGTGGGGACCTGGTGGGAGACCAGGAGGTTGAGAAAGGCGAGCGCGGTGTAGTCCTGTGAAGAAGCGACGGAACTCCAGCCCCAGGGGACTGGCGGTGGCCCGAAGAGAGGCTAGAGAAACCGAGGCTGTGGAGTGATGTGGGCGCAGGCTCCCGTGGGAAGCCCAGTTGTGGTGTGCAGGTCTCCAGAGGCTCCTATCCCATCCCCATGGAACAGGCCGCTGCTCCTTGCCTGGTGGATGAAGTGGCAGCGTGGCCAGGAGGGCCCAAAGCCAATGGTGTAGGAGGAAAGTGGGTGCAGTACAGTCCAGCACTTCGGGTGCCTCCTCAGGCCGTGTGGCTGGGAGGAGTTGATCGAGAACTGGCACTTGTCACGGTCCTTACACTACAGTTCATCAAGAGATGGCACAGATCTGTGTTGTAGCGCGCGGAGCCCATCTGGGAGCCACTGCCCACCCCATCTCATGTCTGCAGGTGCCGAAGCTGCTGGACGTGTTCCCTGTTTTTGCTGCAGGAGCCGCCCTTGTTGGGCAGGGATGTGCTGCGCCTCGCCACAGCCCCCACGGGTTCCCCAGGAGCGGGTCTTGTTCTGCAGGTTGCAGATTGAGGTAGGTAGGCCAGGGATTTCTCAGTATAACACAAAATAGTCAATATCTTAGGATGCAGCCTTCAGGACGGCAAGGGGCAGGGTTGGACTGAAAATTTGCAGAGTGTGGGGCAAAATGAGGGAGAGGGCAGCAGAGTTGACTGGCTGGACGGTGCCCTGGAGTGGGGCATTCAGGGAAAGGAGAAGCAAAGAGTACTCCTCCATCCTGGGGGTGCCCTGCCTAAGCCTGTCCCTGCTGCCTCACCCCTTTCCCCTCCCCCAGAGCCCTGGACAACTTGGAGACTGCTGGGACCTCAACATTCTTTAATTATTTAAAGTTGTGTGCAGATAACATTATCTTGTATACTGAGAATTCTGCAGATGCCACCAAAAAACAAAATTATTAGAACCAATAAATAAATTCAGTAAAAGAATACAAAAATCAATATGGTAAAATCAGTTTGTTTCTACACATAATAGTCTGTTTAACTATAAAAAATTACCTCAAAATGGATCAAAGACCTTAATAAAATAGTTAAAATTATAAAACCTTAGAGAATGAGAAAAGTCTTTTTGACAATGTATTCAACACTAATTTTTTCTATATAAAAACCAGAAATAAATGCATTGACAGGAAAAATATTACTTCATCAAAATTAAAATATTTTGTGAATCAAAAGATACTACCAATAAAGTAAAAAAGTGGCTCTTTCCTAATGGGAAAAAATATTTACAAATTACATATCTGATAAGGGATTGATATCTGTAATATATATTAAAAACCTACAACTCAATACAAGAAAATAGCTCAACTAAAACCCAGCGAAGTGCTAGAATAGATACTTCTTCAAAGAAGTGAAGCAGGGGGTGGGGGCAAGATGGCCAACTGGAGCCAGTTTTCTACAGTGGCTCCCATCCAGAAGGAGAATTAAAGGACAGAAGTTTAGCAAGTAAGCTAATGGTTTGGAGCTGAGCCAAGAGAGAAAGTTGAAGAAAGCACATTAACCCTCTTGAGGTGACCTGTGATCCCAAAGAAACAAACAATAGCTACAAAATCCATTGCCAAGCAGATGGGAGTCCCCTCCCCCATGAGACCAGTTCCCAGTATACAAACAGGCAAGCAAAGTTCAGATCTGCTCCTATTTTATCCCACGGGAGAGACCCTCTAAAAACCAGAACTCCTTCCCTAGAGAGGACTTATGAATTTGCCATGGCACTCTCCCACCAGGCATAAAACTGTATATATTCTCTACCTGTAATTCTGAACTCCTAGCACTCCACTCTACTCTCACCCCAAGGTCTGGAAACAAGCCCTCCATGGAGTCCAGATTCTTGGGCATTTTCTCAAAAAGTGTGGACAGGGTGTGAGCAGTTACTGGTCTGTGATGATTCTGCAGCACAGGAATAAGGAGAAGATGGAAGCATCTTTATTCACAATACCTAAAAGGTGGAAACAACTCAAATGCTTATTAATGCATGAAAGGAGAAATAAAATGTGGAATATAAATGCAATGGAACCTTATAGTCTTATAAAGAATTGAAATTCTGATTCATGCTACAACAGGAAAAAACCTGAGTTATTATGTTAACTGAAATAAGCTATGCATTATACGAGGTTCCTAGAATATTCAAATTAATAGAGATAGAAAGGTAACTTTACAGTTATGAGATTCATTTTTCTGCCAAGTGTTACCATGCCAACTGTACAACTTTATCTCCTTTGGGTATGCTAATAAAGGCACTTTATTGATCTCTGAGAATTTCCCTCTATTTCTCTGATAGAATAAGACTTCAATTAGTAGTCACAAGTTCCAAGGGGACAAAAACGAAGTTTTAACTTTTGTTAACTGGGAGTCTATTTAATAAGACACTGTGGGTGTTCAACTTTGCCAAACTCATTAAAAGTTTTCTGCCACAATCCCAGAATCCTGACTTAATGAGCTTTTGAACACTGCTCTTCTAATTAAGGCCCTTCTCTTGTGTGCTTGAAGGAGGGACTCAAAGTTGTCAGTGATTATGGCTTCACTAACTTTGTGAACACCTCCATTCCAATTGTTGGAAAGGGAAAAATTAATTAAGCTTTTGTAGAATTTACCTAGGCTTTAAGGTCAATTAGAAGTGCTCTTCAATTTCTATTTATCAACTTTGTTAATGATCTAATCAGTAATAGAAGATTCCACAATCTCTCTTGAACATTTTAGAATAAAAATAAAGTAAAACATAAATATGTAAACGGTATTATAATAAGTCCAACAAATCCAGTAGTGATTAGGAGGGATTGTGTGACAACTTCTGAAACCTAGAAAGTTGATGAGATGGTGTTATTTGTAGTATCTTTTTGCTGCTTAACAGTTTAATAGGCAAATACTATACGTAATAACAAATCAAATAATCTTTTAGTCAATAATTTTATTCATGTGAATTATATTTGTGCAAAAAAGGGGGGAGAGCCATTGTACCATTTTATTTCTGAGGTCCTTTTCATCTCTAGTTGCCATAGTATATTACTGATATTTTTATTCTGAATAATAAGTAGGCATCAGAGTGCTAAGACACTGGAGATTGTTTCAGTTTTGAGGATACTCATCCAAGGACTCAGGAGCACCTTGACTCTCCACAGCCACTCACTCAGATGCCTGCCTAAGAAATACATATAGTGCTTCATGCCAGGCAAAAGATCCTTTTTATGTATGTTTATTATAAATTAACATAAATATTTGTACATATTTATGGGGCACATGTGTTTTTTGTTACATGCATAGACTGCATAATGATCAAGTCAGTATATCTGGAGTATCCGTCACCTTGGGTACTTAAAATTTCTCTGTGATTGGAACATTTTAAGAGCTCTCCTAGGTTTTTTGAAATGTATAATACATTGTTTTTAACTATAGTCACTCCACACTGCTATCAAACATTAGAACTTGTTTCTTCTTACTTCTTTTAACAGTGTATTTGTACCCATTAAAAAGCTCTCTTCATCCCCCCTCGAACTTACACCCTTCCCAGCCACTGGTAGTGATCATTCTACTCTCTACCTCAATGAAATGAAGTTTTTAGCTCTCTCATATGAATGAAAACATGCAATATTTGAAAAAGACCCTTTTTAGATAATCCATAGTGGCTCCTGCCTCTAATCCCAGCACTTTGAGAGGACGAGGTGAGGAGCTGAGACCAGTCTGGGTAACATAGTGAGACTCCCAGCTCTACATGCATGAGGGGCATGGCTATAGTCCCAGCTACTTGGAAGCCTGAATTGGGAGGATAACAGGAGCCCAAGAGCTTGAGGTTACAGTGAGTTGTGATCATACCACTGTACTCGGAAAGGTGTAAGTGGCTGTACTCAGAGATATCTTCACAGTGGAGATGTTCAGGCCAGATTTATTGAAAGGGACAAAGACCTGCCTTGGCAGTGCAAAGAGGAAATCTGTGGGCAAATTTTACAGCTTGCACAAAGGACTTTAGTGTGTTAGGGTCCTTTGGCAAGAACTTTGGGACTAACTAGGTCCTTTGTGTTCTTTTAGGAGGAGATGAGTGTAAGGCGGAAGGGAAGGAGGAGAGAAAGGGGGAGGAAAAGAAGGAGGAGGTGGAAGAGAAGAAGTGTTCATGTGGAGCCACTTTAGGACCCCAAACATACTCCAGTCTTGGTGACAAAGCATGACACTTTCCATCTCCAAACAAAAAAAGAAGAAGAAGAAAGGGAAAGAAAGAAAAAAGGAAGGGAAGAAAAGGGAAAGGAAAGGAAGAGATTTTTTAACCTCCATTTGTTCTGTGTACTTTCTGTCTAAAATTCACAGGCAAACTCATGTCCTTGTAAATGTTGCCTCTAGTTGTCTCAAGTATGTGGGTTAATACAGTACAGTTACATGGCAGAGGAGCCCCTCTCTTCCACAGGCATCCCCCTTGTCCCCATTGCTCATATCCATCCTCAGCTCTATGCCAGTTACACCTGGGAAAGGTACTCACCAGGTCCCTGACTGCGTTACTCAGGCATCATTGTCGTGCTGGCTGCACAGTACTAGGGGTTTTATTGGTTGTTAACCATAGAAAGCATGTGGAAACATCATGGAAACATACTTTCTTCTTGCCAACTATTTGCAGCATTTGCCAATACTTTGTGAACTGTACATCCTCCTATCTCTAACATGCACCTTCTATACATAGTAACTATATGGAGTCCCTACTTATATAGCATAAAAATATAACATTTTCAAATAGTCATCTGTTTAAATCATATATGACAGGTTTATTTGTTTTTATAGAATCATTTCTACAGGTATATGAATTTTCAGCTCAGAAAATACTTTTTTTTTTGAAACAGATTCTCACTTTGTCACCATCTGATAGAGTGCCATGGCATCACAGCTCACAGCAACCTTAAACTCTTGGGCTTAAGCAATTCTCTTGCCTCAGCCTTCAAAGTAGCTGGGACTACAGGCACTTGCCACAATGCCTGGCTATTTTGTTTTTGTTGCTGTTGTCATTGTTGTTTAGCAGACCTGGGCTGCATTTGAATGCTCATGCCTTGGTGCACGTGGCTGGCATCCTAACCACTGAGCTATGCCAAGCCAGAATATACGTTTTCTTATTATGACTTTTTTACTCGTGTTTAAGGAATTTTTAAAAATTGGTCATTAGTACTTAACATTTCAATGAAGATAGATGATGTTTCTATTCTTTATTTTTAGGTAGGCCAAATACATGTATAAAATTATCATTTTTGTGAATGTAATTATTTCATCATCATGCTATAGCATTTAGACTATTTAATGGAAAGATGAATTAAATGTGTCAAATAAAATGAATAGTGGTTGATTATATTTTTCTCATATGTGATGTTAAATTATTTGCCTTATTAAAAGTATGGTCAATGAACCACTAATTAGAATGTTTGTAAACCTACAGAAAAAAATTATCTTGAAAGATATCTAAAGAATTTACCATGGACACAAAATGTGGTTAACTTAACAACAAAGAATTAAATAATGCTGAAAATAAAATAGAATATGTATAATGACATTAAAAGGAGAAATAATCTCAAAATTGACTAGTAGAGGAGTGAGAAAATTTACTACCTTGAAAAATAATTTCTTTTTCTTTCTTCACTATGGCTTCTGAAACCTAGACAATTTCAAACTATATTTTAATACTATTTCCATAGTCCTTGTTTAGAATGCTGATAAATTCGGGGCATCACACTGATCCCTTCTGCAGTTCTACTCTGAGTAATCACAGTACATCTAGAACAGAGCCTATAATATTCCTCTCTGTATTTTCTGATCCCAGTTGCCAAAACAGAACCTCCATAGTTGACCACTCCTTAAGTTGACCTAATTTTCATAGACTGGACATGCACCACATGTCCATGTCCATACAGAGTAGACCAAGTTCCTTATGTCGACCACCTCCCTATGTTGACCGGTTTGCTACAGTCCCTGGGTGGTCAACTTATGTTGCAGGAAGACTAAGCACGATGGAGAGAAAGAAAAGCCAAACACCGTGTTTAAAAATGGAAGAGCTTTAGTCCAGCCAGCAGAGCAGCGGCAGATAAGAGTCCAAAATGGCCATGCTCCCTGAGTAGTTTAGTCTTCTCCTTTTTATAATTGTCAAAAAGTTCTGGCCCATGGGTACCGTTCTTGATTCAAACTGATCTTTCAAAATTGGTCAGTTTGAATCAAGCTGGAGAAGCAGGCTTGACTTTTATAGAAGTGTGGGCAGAAGTGGAAGCAAGTCCCAGAAAGATAAGTTTTTACAAATTCCTAGGAGCTGAATCACCAAAGGGAGGAACAGCATCCTTGGGCCCTTCTTAAGAAGACCTCTGTTCTTAGACCTTACATTTTCTGGGTATCTCCTCTCACTTACTGAAGTTCTACTGTATTAAAATTGTAAATCTTTTCCCCAGGATACTGAAATGATTAATCAATATGTTCTGGCAAAAGTAAATAGTGCCAGGGCGGCACCAGTGCCTCAATGTAGTAGGGCGCCGGCCCCATATGCTGGAGGTGGCGGGTTCAAACCCAGCCCCGGCCAAAAACTGCAAAAAAAAAAAAAAGAAAAAGAAAAAGTAAATAGTGACAGCCAAATCATGTATTTGACAGAATTCACAATTTATCTCAAATGTGTAAAGCTGATGACTGGGTCAGCTGCATGTTCTAGCTCTTCAGATTATGGAATGGATAATAGAGAGGATTTTATTTATAAAGTATCTGGAGAGAGTGGTATAATTGTGGATAGTACAGAGTTCAAACTTCATACAAAAATTATTAAATGTTAAGTGACTATTATGACTATCTACAGAAGATGAAGACTATGATACCCTCAACAGGCTAGGGCAGCATCTTCTGCCCTCTGAGCAGCATCTTCTTGGGTGAAGAGATAGGTCCTCTAGTCCAGCTTTGTTGACGTCTCTTATATCAGTATCTATAGCACAGTACTGAGAGATGTGGCCAGTTGCCTCTTTTGCCTAAATATAATGTCTTATTAAAAAGCCAGAGATGCAAGAGTTTGCCACTTTGGAGACCAAAGACTGAAAGGGTTTAGGGTCACCAAAAGAGAGGGTTGGTGCAAGGTGGTACTGAGGAACTCTAGGAGGAGTCATCCTGAGTTAACCTTGGGTCTATATTTATTATCACAAAGCAGGAAAAAATAGTTAAAAGTTAATTATCAGATATCAGCATTAAGGGAGAATATGAAAAGTATCAGACAGAATGTCTCCAATTTGTTTTCCAAAACCTCAGGAAAACAAACCTCAGGAAACCTCCTCCTTGAGCACAACCTCTGCCTCCAGCATCAAGAGACATTTGGACTCTAGAGAATCTTTACCATAATTATTATTGCTACACCTCATACATATATTTTCTCTTGGAAGCCAGTTTTCTGATCTCCTGCATGCACACAACTTCCATGCGATTCTCATGATTCTCCAGGTCTCTCAATCAGGAAGTGAGTTTTGTGCTAAAGATCAGGGCTGAATTTCCCCTACAAAAGATGTTTATGTTTCGGGGACATTTCATAGATTTCCAGAATTTCAATACACTTCCTACATAGCAGCTATGATTATTAAAATGCAAAAGAATTATTTGGAAGAAAAAGTAAAATGTAAATAGATGTTCTTAGTAAGGGAGGATGTTTAAAAATACATTCAGAGTGAAGTAATATGATTCTAGCATTACTTGTCTGTAGTTTGATAGGAAGGGATGATCCAACCTTTGACAAGCTCTTGTCAAAGACAAAAGTTGAAATGAAAAGTAACCATGGTAGAATTCAGGCATTTTTCCCTTCTTGCTCTAAATTTGACAAAAGTGCTACTGTGTCATAAATAGAAGTTTCTTTGTACAATGTATAATGTATTTTCTTCTCACATCTTATGAATTTGCCTGTCTCTATGTAACAAAATCATTGATGATAGTAGCAATAGTAATAACAGATTTGCATTCATTTTGTGTGTCACCTTGCAGTTTTACTTTATATGAAGCTGCATTTCATGACCATGTTGTTTGTTGTTACTATTTTTTTTTGACAGACACCTCAGAACCAAATAAACTCCTTAGGTGTTGTTATGGTAATGAGGGACATCATAGGCTGCTGCAGCACCCTTTGGAGGGTACACACTGCCCACATGAACTTATCACTCTCCAAGGCACTGATGAGCCATCCTGCAGTCATCCCTCCTCCAACTCCCACCTCCCCCCCAGTCCTGCCCTATCAGGTTCTCTTTTACAAGTTCTTTGGCCTCAGGTTTCTCTGCTAGGATATATAAATCTCAGATTCCATGACTGAACAATCCAGCTGATATTGAAAAAGATTAGCAACCTTTGAAGGTTAGCAATCTTTACTCTTGATTTGGACTGACAGAAATTTTTTGGTTGTAGAGAATTGGTTGAATTCCATGGTGTACTTTTATACTATCTCAGGGTCATATTGGTGCACTTATATTTCATCACTATTAATAACATGGTCCAGAACATTGTCCTGCTTCTCCAAAAGGTTTTGGCAAACTTTGACTCTCCTTTGCTTTTGTTCATCAGTGAGATCCTTCAGGACCATTTTGAACACAACACATCTTTTTCATACCAAGATTTTCAGTTAAGATTTTTGTTTTAGAAAGGGATGCTGAATTTTATCAAATGATTTTTCTGCATCTATTGAGAGGATCATATGGTCTTTGTTTTTGCTTTGATTGATGCAGTGAACTACATTTATGTATTTGCATATGTTAAACCAGCCTTGCAACCCTGGACAAAGCCTACTTGATCATGATGTATAATTTTTTTAATGTGTAGCTGTAATCTGTTGACTAACAGTTCATCGAGTATTTTTGCATCAATATTCATTAGTGAAATTGATCTGTAGTTCTTTTTAGTTGAGTTTTTTCCTGGTTTTGGCATCAGGGTGACGTTTGCTTCTTAGAATGTGTTGGGGAAGATTTCTTTCTTCTCAATGTTTTAGAATAATTTCTGCAGTATGGGTATAAGTTCTTCTTTGAAGGTTTGATAGAATTCTGATGTGAAGCCATTTAGTCCTGTGCAGATTTTGTTGGAAGATTTTTTATTATTTCTGCAATCTCAGTGCTTAATATTGGTCTGCACAAGAGATCTATTTCTTCCTAGTTAAGTCTAGGAAGATGGTATGATTGCAGGTATTGGTTATTTCCTCCACATTGTCAAATTTCTGGGCATAGAGTTTTTGGTAGTACTCAGAAATAATCTCTTGTATTTCTATGGTATCAATTGCTATTTCCCCCTTTTCATTACTGACTAAGGTTATTTGAGATTTTACTTTTCTATTTTTGGTTAATCTGACCAATGGTTTAACAATTTTATTTATCTTTTTGAAGAACCAACTTTTCTTTCATTGATTTTCGGAATGATTCTTTTACTTTCAATTCATTTATTTGTGATTTATTTTTGTTTATTTCTTTTTTTTTCTGCTAGTTTGGGGATTAGATTGTTCTTTTCCATTTACTTAAGATGATTCATCAGTTTGTTGACACAATGTCTAATTTTTGGATGTAGGCAGCTAATGCAATAAATTTCCCTCTTAAGACTGCTTTTGCAGATTCCCACAGGTTTTGTAAACTTGTAGCTTCACTGTTATGTTTGAGGAATTTAACAATTTCCTTCTTTATCTCTTCCTTGACCCAGTTGTCATTCAGCATAAGGTTGTTTCATTTCCATGAGAATATAGGCATATGTGGCACATTTCTTAAGCTGATTAAAGCCATCTACAACAAACCCACAGGTAATATCATACTGAATGGTGTAAAACTGAAAGCTTTTCTACTTAAAACAGAAACCAAATAAGGATGTCTTCTGTCACCACTACTATTCAACATAATGCTGGAAGTTCTAGCCAATGCAATCAGGCAAGAGACTAATATAAAGGGCATCCAAATGGGGGCAAAGGAGGTCAAACTCTCATTCTTTGATAATGATATGATCTTCTAATTATAAAATCCCAGAGACTCAACCACAAAACATCTGGAAGTGATCAAGAAATATAGTAATGTCTCAGGGTATAAAATCTATGTCCACAAATTAGGAGCTTTCTTATATACCAATAAAATGAAAATTGAGAAACTAACTAGAGACACAATTCTCTTTACAGAAGCTTCAAAGAAAACTAAATACTTGGGACTATACCTAACAAAAGAGGTAAAGGAACTATACAAAGAGAATTATAAACCCATAAGAAAAGAAATAATAGAAGACACTAACAAGTAGAAGAACATACTGTGCTCCTGCATGGGAAGAATCAGCATTGTACTTTGAAGATTCGGAAAAAATAGTTCTTCATTTCATATGGAACCAGAAAAACCCTTTATAGTCAAAGAAATTCTAAGTAATAAAAATAATGCCAGAGGCATTACCCTACCAGACTTTAGCCTATATTACAAATCCACATTGATCAAAACAGCATGATATTGGCACAAAAACAGAGACATAGACATTTGGAATCAAATAGAAACCAAGAGATGAAACCAGTCTCTAATTGCCTTCAGAACTTTGATAAACCAAACAAAAGCATACAGTGGAGAAAAGAATCCATATTGAACAAATGGTGCTGGGAGAACTGGGTAACCACATGTAAAAGACTAAAACTTGACTTGTACGTTTCACCACTTACAAAAATGCATTCAAGATGGATAAAAAATTTAAATCTAAGCCAGGGAATAAAAAAAATCCTAGAAGAAAGAGTGGAAAAAACTTTTGGAGTTATTGGCCTAGGGAAATGAAGAAGACTTAGTGGCAATTGCAACGATAACAAAAATTAACAAATGGGACTTAGTTTCTGTATAACTAAGGATACAACAATCAAAGAATATAGACAATTTTCAGAATAGGAAACATATTTGCATATTATGAATCTGAAAAAGGTTTGATAACTAGGATCTATAGAGAACTCACAAATGGAGAATGCTTTCACTAGGAAATATAGCTATTATTGTTCTGAATTGAAAGATGAAACTGACATTCAACTTTGCTGATTCTTATTGCCACTGAACCAGTAAACAAAAAGAGGAGTGAATCTTCAGAGTGAAGTGATTAATTCTGATACAATATGTAGAAGAAAGCCTAGGAGATTCTTTTGGGTACCTTTTAGTATTTGAATATCTAATAATATAGTATATGAAAACCACAGACACCAAAAACAATGCAGAATGGCTAAAGACTTAGGACCTCTGAGGATGAAGATTTGAGTCTCCTTGCCTGGTAAAGAATGAGCTGTGGCTGAGGTGCCAGAAGAGGAAAAGACACAGAATAGAAATTGAAGAAAGAAGCCATTGATATTAACTATGAACTCACGAATCATTACAGAAATGAAAATGAGGACTTCCGGATTTTTATGGTTTCCCTATGCTTGTTACATCTAGGTGTTTATTCATATATACAAATCATTCTCTCCTTCTAACTTCCCATTTCTGTCTTCCCACTTTAAAATTATATAAGCATTATTAGAGATTAATTTTACAGCTTACTCTTTAGATAGCAGGGTATGCAGTAAGACCATGACTAAATTTGATGAATAATTAACATAGCCTACAATGTATGGAATGATTGCAGTGACTGCAATGTTATCTTATTCTGGAGAAGATTTAGAACTTCTTTACTTGCAAGAAATATAAATTTATTCCTATGTACAGAGATGTATAATCATTTAGAAAATACATATAGAAGCCTAGTGGCTAAAGCAGTGGACTGCCAATTGTCAATTTACTGCCCATCAGCTCCAGATGAATTCTTTAATATAAGCTCTATAATAATCAATGGCATTTCTTCAAGCATTTCTCCTTTAAAGTGCACATGATGTTAAACTTTCTCAGTACCAGATCCTAGAGAAACACTACCTAAAGAAGACACTTCCTGCAATCTCTGGAGAAGATTGGGAAGGATAATTTGGGTTGTGATAATTTATAGTCGATCCTGCCACAGGCAGGCACCTAGAACACCATCTATCTCAGGCTGCCACACCATTTCTGCATCCCTGATAACATAGAAACAGAGCCTTGTGTAACACTCATGAGGCTGTCTGCGGCCTGAAGGTCACATATTGAGCAATATTTCTTTTGATAAGTTCACTGCTGTCATGCTAGCCAGCTCCTGTGCTCCAAACAACTTCTGCCCCGTAATTGGCACCTGGACTTTAACTATATGCCCAGGGCACTGGTTGCTGCTTACCTGTTCCCTGGCTTGCACTTTTAGAAAGTCGCCTGTTTGCCCAGCAATACTAAACAAGTGCTGTCCTGGCTAAACTAGCAAACTTCACTACTGAACCAATCTTCCTCAGTGCCTTGTATATATACATCCCTTCCAACTGTCTTTCCTTGGGTGCTCTCTCTCTCTCTTTCTCTCTCTCTCTCTGGCCTATGTTAAGAAATTTCTAGTAGTATAGAGTTTCCTTATATATTATAACTATATTTTATTATAGTAAACATTCTCTATATCAACTGCCTTCTTTTGTAAATCCCTGTATAGTTGTTGCCTCCTTGATTGTACTAAAACTACTATAGAAACTTTTTCTAATCCCATTCCTGAGGAGCCATGGTATGCCCAGTAATATTTATAATGAATGTGCCATCCAAGTACCCCAAAATAATGGATACTCTGTGTGTGTTCATGTGTGTTAACACATAGTGGGAGGTTGAAAGTAGAAGTCTGCAAATTAACAAAATATACAAATTATATAAAGCAGATACAAAACAAAGATGGGTGTGTGAATTGAGTTATTGTTGAATTAATATCATACTTAAGTTCCTCAGAATAGACCAATGTTGAGTGAGGTTTTACCCTAAAATATATTTTGCTTTAATTATTTTGTTTGTGAATTAAATTTATGAGAATATAAATAGCCTTATTAAATGGTCAATAATATAAGTAAACAAAATCATTAACTGAAAGAAAAAAAGTAAGCATCTTTATAATTAGGATGTAAATCATAATATTTGAAAATAATCTTGAATGTTCACTTATTAAATTGAATTTATTATCAGCAGGACAAATTAAAGTGGGAGTTTGGTGGCATCAGAGACTGGAAAGGGAAAACGAAGATAGCATTGTTTCTAGATGATACCAAGCGAAAGTTTAAGAGAGACACCCCCTAGATTTAAAAAGATTCCGATGGGTCAGTACCAATTTGTGCTAATTATATTTAGTGAAACTAATGAAACAGAAATATTGAGGAAGAAAGAAAAAACAGCAAAGAGAGGCCACTCTTCACAGTTATCAGAATCATTTCACAAATCATTTAATCATTTTCACAAATAATTTATTGAGCAATTTTGATTTTTTTCAGTGTTCTAAGAAATAACAAAATATATACAACATAATCCATGGTACCATGACCACAAGAGACATATAATTTGTTTTTGACATAAATAAATCATAACAAT
>CAUYRH010105434.1:0-20877 GCA_963574655.1 Perodicticus potto | reverse complement strand
CCTCCCAAGTAGCTGGGACTACAGGCGCCCGCCACAACGCCCGGCCATTTTTTGGTTGCGGCTGTCATTGTTGTTTGGCGGGCCCGGGCTGGATTCGAACCCGCCAGCTCATGTGTACGTGGCTGGCGCCTTAGCCCATTGAGCCACAGGCGCCGAGCCGAGAGTTACATTTTAAATGAATGGAAGAGGATGACCAGCTAGGCACTGGGACATCTCCCTGTCCACCAGCTAGATCCTTACCTCATATCGCGCACCAAAAATAAGTAAATAAATCAGATCACTAATGTCTCAGTGTAAAACACGAAACAGTAACAGTCCCAGAAGAAAATTAAGGAGAATGTATTTATAATCTAGCGGTAGAGGAACAATGCATGAAATGCAGAAGTCACAGGGAAAAGACTGACAGCTTCGATTACATAACATTTTTAATGTCTTTATAACATACTGCCAGAAACAAGGAGAGGCTAGCTATAGACCAGAAGGGAAATCTGAAACAAATAAAGACCTCCTACAAATCAGTCAATGGATAGACAACTCATCAGAAAAATGGGTCAAGACTAAGAATAGCTGATTTGTAGAAAAAGAAATATAAATGGCAGGAAAGGGTAAATCAAAAAGTGTTGGCAGCCAGGCGAGGTGGCTCACATGTGTAATCCCAGCTCTCTGGGAGGCTGATGGGGGAGGACTGCTTGAGCTTAGGAGTTCGCTACCAGCCTGAGCAAAAGCAAGACCCCATGTCTACAAAAAATAAAAAGATCAGCCAGGAATGGTGGATGACACCTGCAGTCCCAGCTATTCAGGGGCTGAGGCAAGAGGATCACTCGAGTCCAGGAGATGCTGTGAGCTATGATGACTCCACAGCACTCTACTTGGGGAGAAAGCAAGACTCTGCCTTAAGAAAAAAAAAGTATTATAATTTTTACCAACTGGTACCAACAAACAACAACTTAGAATCTAGTAGTTGCCAGCATCAGAGAAGATACAGGAAGGTGTGTATTCTCACAGATGCTTGGTAAGGTATAAGATGGTCTGCTTTAAGCCTTACTATGCCAGTATCTTTAAAAAACATAAATGAAGGCGGCACCTGTGGCTCATTGAGTAGGGCGCCGGCCCCATATGCTGAAGGTGGCAGGTTCAAGCCCAGCCTCGGCCAAATTGCAAACAGAAAAATAGCCAGGCGTTGTGGCGGGCGCCTATAGTCCCAGCTACTTGGGAGGATGAAGCAAGAGAATCGCCTAATCCCAGGAGATGGAGGTTGCTGTGAGCTGTGTGATGCCACGGCATTCTACCGAAGGCGATAAAGTGAGACTCTGTCTCTACAAAAAAAATAAATAAATAAAAAACATAAATGAACATACTTTTACTAGGAATGTATCTTACAAAAATGCCAGGGTGTTCACTGTTGTATGTCTTGTAATGGCAAGAATCCTGGAAAAACCTGGGGAGGCTGAGGTAGGAGGATCACGTGAGCCCAGGAGTTTGAGGCTGCAATGAGCTATGATCTCACCACTGCCCTCTAGCCTGTGTGACAGAGACCCTGTCTCAAAAACAAAATTAAGTACAGAATTACCATATAATCCAGCAATCCCATTCCTGAGTATATGACTAAAAGAATTGAAAGAGTCTCAAACTGATACTTATACACCAGTGTGCATTACAGCATTTTAAAATTTTCTTCCCGCCCTTAAAAAAAATTTTTTTTTGCATTATATATGTAGCATTATTCACAACAGCCAAAGGCAGAAACAACCCAAGTATCCATGGACAAACGAGTGAATGAAGAAACATGGTATAACCATACAATGAGATATTATTCAGCTGTTAAAAAGGAAGGACATTCTGACACGTGCCACGACATGGATGAAACTCAAAGACATTACATCAAATGAAATAAGCCAGATATCAAAGGACAAATATTGCATGAGTCCACAAATATGAAGTACCTGTAACAGGCAAATACAGAGAGACAGAAAGTAGAATAGAGGTTACCAGGGGTCCAGGGGAGGGGACAACAGGGAGTGAGTACTTAACAGGGACAGAGTTTGTTTGGGGTAATGGAAAAATTTTGGAAACAGATAGTAGAGATGGTTGCACAATACTGTAAATGTATTAAATCCACTGAATTATATACTTAAACACGGTCAAAATGACAAATTTAATGTTATATATATTTGATAGCAACTAAAAATTTAAAAAAAGGATATGCTTCCAAATTTAAAATAACCAAACAAGGAAGGGGAAAGTAGACCCAGGAAAGCAATTTTTAAGACAACCCGTTTCTCTAGGACAGCAGAACCCCGGTAAGAGTCCCATCTGCCTGGCACCTGAGGGAAACACCAGGGTTGAGACCAGCTGCCAGCAGGCCTGGTCCCAGGGACAATCCTGGGCCTTGGCTCCGGGGAGATTCCTGTGTGATGACACCAGGTAAGTGTCCGATGGACGGGGAGCAGCAGGGCCAGGGAAGGCACAGAAGAAGCACCTCCTCTGGGAACGTCTGAGGATCCTGAAGGAAGGAAAACTCTGTAAACCTTGTGCTGGAAAAGGCCTCAGAGCTGGAGTCATCAGGTTCCATTTTATAAATAAGGAAACTGAGGCACAACAGAAAGGGAGTGCCCCCTCCCCCAAGGTCCCACAGGGAGGCAGTGATGGGGCGAGCCCTGCAGAGTCCTCAGTGGCCTTAGAACAATGATGTGCGCGTGCCACCCTCACCAGGCACCCTGCTGGGAAAGAAGCCACCATCCAATTCTCACGGGGCACCTGAGACCCCTTAATAGCTGAACACCACTCTCCTCCCTGAAGAAATCCTCACCTCAGTTTAACCACAAGAAAAACTGCATTAGGGTAAACAACACAGATGCTTAAAAATACTTAATAAATTAAATATCCAATAAAGCAGATAAGAAAATACCCAGATGGCTCGACGTCCGTAGCTCAGCAGTTAGGGGACGGCCACATGCACCGGGACTGGTGGGTTCAAATCCTGCCCAAGGCTGCTAAACAAACAAAAAAAATACTCAGGCATTGTGGTGGGCAGGTGCCTGTAGTCCCAGCTACTAGGGAGGCTGAGGCAAGAGAATTGCTTGAGCCCAAGAGTTTGAAGTTGCTGTGAGCTGTGACGCCAAGGCACTCTACCCAGAGTGACATAGTGAGACTCTGTCTTAGAAAAAGAAAATACCAAGAAAGTAAAATCTTTCCACTACTGAAAAAGGACTCAAAGGTGACTTCGCCAAGACAGCCTGCTGGAGGGTCCACAAGGGAGACCCCAAGCAGGAGAGACAGAAAACAGCAGACTTGTGGCAGAATCCACAGCACTTCAGGCTAATCAATCAGGATGAGGCTCCAGCCACACGGCTATTGCTATCCTGGCAGCACCAGGACCAGGCAGTCAGCCGCTGACAAGACCAGGGGCTCCAGCACAAGCTCGAGCCAGGCCAGGGCCAACAGGAAGGCAGGCAGGCAGGCAGGCAAACCAGGATGAAGCAGAAACCACGGCCAGACCCAGGGCCACAGGGCCACACAGGGTTCAGGAATGCACAGCAGCCACTGTGCTGATCGGGGCACAGCACAAACCCCGAACACCTTCATCCCTTCCCGGCCTCCAACTGGACAGGGCGCTGCAGACTCTGGCTCTCAGTCACATTCCTGGGGAACTGTTCCAAGGGAACCTGGGGACTCTTCCCCTGGTGACTTTCCCATGATGGCCTGGAGGGAAGAGCTCAGGGAGCCTCAATCAGCAGGAGTGAGACAGACACTATCGCTCCAGCTCTGCAGATGAGAAAACTGAGGCTGGGGGCAGCAACTCACTGTCTAGAGCTGCAGAGTAAGCAGGCAGAGTCAGCCAGAAGGACCCTGGGGCCAGCTCTTTGTACAGCCACAGCTGCCTCCTCACATCACACTGGGGCCCAGGCTGCCCCCAGGAAGGCCCCCAGGGCAGCCTGGCTCAGAGCCGACACACCGCTGCTCTCTGAACAAATGTGTGAACAGAGCTACAAAGCCAAGGAACTGGACAGAGCCCAGCACCCACCAGAGCCCGCCCCCCCCCCCAGCAGACTCCTCAGTCTGACAGCGTGTTAAGTGTCAGTGAGGCCTCATAAACCACAAGTGTCCGGTTCCCTCTGGGCTTCTGCATGGCTCCCCACTCCTAGTGCCTCCTCAGGGCCTGGGCCCTCCTCCCCAAGGCTAGCGCTGGCTCTAAGGCTTATCCCCATCACCTGGCACATGTCTGAACTGTGGCAGGACAACCTCAGGCCAGATCCTCCAACTGACCAAACTAGGACGTCCCAGCCGTGGCTCACACCGCTAAAAAACGCAACCAGCCAAGATCAAGTCAATCGATGCATGTGTGGGGCAAACAAAACATGACCCACCCATGCAATAGAATAACACTCAACCATCAAAAGCACGGACGTACTGGCACATGCCATGACACAGACACACACACAGGCCTTGTGCTGAGTGAGGAAGCCAGACGCGTATTCTGTGATTATGTTTACATGGAGTAACCAGAAGAGGCCAGTCACGGGGAAAGCGGACTGGTGGGTGCCAGGGACTGCGGGGAAGAACTACACGTCATGTTTAATAAGCATGGGGTTTTATTTGGGGGTAATGGAAATGTTTTATAACTTAATAGAAGTGATGGTTGTAAACGTTGTTGAGTACATCAAATGTCTCTGAAGTACACGCTTTAAAATGGTTAATGTTATATTACCTAAGTTCCACCTCAATTAAAAAGGAAAATTCAGGGTGGCGCCTGGCTCATCAAGTACGGTGCCAGCCCCATATACCAAAGGTGGTGGGTTCAAACCTGGCCTCGGCAGAACTGCAAAACAGAAAAACAGCTGGGCGTTGTGGCGAGCGCCTGTAGTCCTAAGTTACTTGGGAGGCTGAGGCAAGAGAATCACCTAAGCCCAGGAGTTAGAGGTTGTTGTGAGCTGTGACGCCATGGCACTCTACTGAGGGCGATAGAGTGAGACTCTGTCTCTACAAAAAAAAACAAAAACAAATTCAATACCTTTCACCCAGAACAGATCTGACTCCAGCCTGCATTTTCCATCACCCCTGCTCAAAGTCTTCCAGAAGCTTCCACTGTTTTCTGAATCATACCCAGACTCCACAGCACAATCTGGCCTCCCAGCAGAGACCACTGAGTGCTTGAGGACAGGGTTCTGGGACCCCTCACAGGTCACTCAAGGATGATAAGGGAGCACCCCTGAGGCCCATCTCTCCACAGCTGTACATCAGCCTCTGTTTCCCTGCCCTTCCCTCAACGTGGGAAGCCCTTCAGGGGCTGGCCTTTAATTGCCATTCCTTCCCATCCTATACCCCACATAACATACCGTCAGACACCAAGAGAAGCGGCAACAGTGCTAAGGGCTGATACGGTGCAGGTGTGTGCTGACTTGCTGAGCTGGTATTACTGTCCCCATTTTAAAGAAGAGAAAACTGAGGTAACAAAGGTGGAGCCAGCTGCCCAAGCGCCCCACAATGGTGAGCAACCAGCAAGGCTGGGATTAGACCCTGGGCACCAGGGCTCTGTTCACAGTGCTAACTACTCCAAGACTCCAACTTGGGCCACAGCAATAAAGGATCAGTCAGCCTGCTGCATGGATATCTGAGCTCACACGCAGAAGAAAGTCCCAACTGTAGTAACAGCCTCCACCCTGTCCAGGCCAGAAAGATCAAGGACCCTGTTACACAACAGCAGTCACGCCAGCTCTGCTACCACCGGTACCTCACCTGGGCCAGGCATGGTGCTACATGTACTGCTCCCAACAGACTGGGAGAGGAAAGGACCAGATAAGGGCTCTCGTCACAGAGGAGCTAAGTAAACTGCCCAAAGTCAAACAGCTGCTGAGCTCGTAAAGCCAGCCTGGTCCAACCCCAAAGCCTCTATTTTCGGCCCTGGCAAACCATCATTGCAAGACAGAAAATGAGGCCAGAACCTCACCTGACTATATCCCCACTACCACCCCCACCCTGTATGCAATTTTGCTAAATGCCTGAGCAGTGACAAGGTGGGGCTGAAATTAAACAAGTTCCTATTGTTTTTGGAGGTAGATCCAAGAGGTAGATCTCCCCAAAGAAGACTGGAACAAATGCTGGATCGGGTTGACTGGGTCATTTCTTGGATTTGAATGAGAGGCCTTGCTTTGGAGGGAACTCCATACAGCATCTAGCTAACCAAACACAGGACTGCTATGCCCTCCCATGGGCCAGGCCTTGCGCATCTGTAGTGAACTCCCCTGGGGGCTGAGGGATGCCTGGACAGGCTGGCTTTGGAACAAGTGCCCAGTTAGAGAGGAGAGGCCTGGGGAACTCGGGGCTCGGGAATGCTGTCCTCAGCACCAGGACCAGTAGAACAAAGGCATTTCCGTGGGCTCATGGCTCCAAATTGCAACAGGAAGCAATCGGGAAAAATAATTAGCTGCCCACTTACTGGCTTCGCTTTGGACTAAGGCATATACCTAACACAGAAAATCTGGGACGTAACAAATTAGGAACAGTCAAAACAGTTCTACAGAAAGATTCCTGCCTTTCCTTCCATTTTAGGACTGGATTTCCACAGTAGCTGGTGCTCCCAGGCCTTACTTCCTAATATAAAATAATCAGCTCTATTTTTGACTCATATACAACCAACTGAACGCCACAGATGTAATTCCTTCTCCTTAGGGGCTCAAACCACATGGCTAAACGGCATTCGATTCCAGCAACGTCACCCCAAAACATCCAGAAAATCTAAAACCGCATAAGGTGAAAGACAATGCAGCTGGCTCAGAAACCCCACCTTTAAAACATCCAGCTTCCAAAAAAAAAAAAACCCTTTTGCCTCCACGACCCAGGCACTTCCGGAAAGAAAAGGAGCAGTGTCAGCCTGAACTGCTCAGATACTGTCATTGTTTTGTCTTCACCTTGTTTTGCTAGCACCAGACATGGCCCAAAAATGTAAACATGTTCCTGAGAGCGATGAATTTGGGGTCAAACAGCCCAGAGACCCTCCAGGCTGGGCAGAAGCAGAAGGATTTGAGAGAAAGTTCTTTCTGCTCCTGGCTGACCCCCCTCCCACAGAGGGGCTGCGGCACTGGGGGCTGGGCAATCCCCTGCGATGTCCCCGATGGAAGAGGCCCAGACAAAGGAGCCCAAGGACTTTCCCCCAAACTGCCACTAAGGAACAAGAACAGGCGGTTGCACAGGTACCTGCTGGCTGTGCCCACCTGGCCAGCCATGCGCCAGAAAAACAATACACGCACTTGCGAAGAGAATGGTTTAGGTAGCAAGGGGCTGGCTTCAAAACCCACATGGCAATCTCCAAATTAAAAGAACATGTGTAGCATTTCTCAACTGCTTAGGTTTCCAAGGCCTCCTGACCTCAACTCCACCCCTTGGGACACACCAAAAGTTGGAGAGAAAGCTCCCTAGCCCTCCATCTCCCCGAGGCTGTGTACAAGTGCGGCACGAGCACATTCCCCTACAACCCCACTCTGTGGGACCACGTCACCCCATGCAGCTGGCCCCGAGGAGGGACACCGCTCAGCTGCGGCCGGGCGCCACCATTTGGGGCCTCTGCGGCCAAATGGGTCATTCGGGTCGCCCGGCACCCGGCAGGTGTCAGCACACTAGCAAACCGACAGCCACACAGATCAAAGGGGCAGCGCCACAGGCCAGGCCGCCCCGCGCCAGGGCTCAGAACTTTCTCGCTGTAACTTCAATCCGTTCTCACTCGCAGGCCGGCCGCGCCGCCACTGGCACAGGCTCGCGAAGAGTTCCCCAAGTAGTTCCCAACAGGCCAGGCCTGCCTGCCCCGAGGCCGCACCGTCTGAGCACCGCCCGGACACACTGGCTTCCCGCGGGCGCATTTCCCAGCGCGCCGGGGCGCGGGCAGGTGAGGACCCGCCCGCGCCGCACCTGGCGGAATCGGCGCCGCCCGCGCGCCCTCCTCGCAGGTCCGGGACGCGACGTCCCGGGAAGGGCCGGGCGGGTTAGACAAAGAGCCGGCGCCTGGTCCCCGGGAGGCCGGGGTCCGCAGCGCGCGCCCCAACTCGTCCCCAACTTGCGAAGTCGCTTCCAAGCCGCGGCGCGCGCCCGCGCACTTGGCCGCGGGACCGCCCGGGCCATTGTCCGAGCGGCCCGCTGCCCCCGCCCGGCCCCTCGCCCACTTACCCGTGACGGGGGCCAGGCTGCAGCCGAGCGCCAGCAGCAGCAGCAGCGGCCACGGCGGCGGCGGCCGGGGCGGCGCCGCCTGCATGTTGTCCGGCGGCCGGACGGGCCCGCGCGGCGCTCACTCGGGCCCCATGGCGCGGCGGCGGCAGCGGCGGCTCCCGCCTCCCCCCTCCGGCGCCGAGGAGCAGGACTACGGGAAGGAGGGAGCAGGGCGCGCGGGAGCGGAAGCCGCGCCGCGTCTCCGCCCCCCGCCGCCGCCGCCCGCGCCCCCCGCGCCGGCCGCGCCCTCCCGCGGGCGCCCCCCGGAGCCGGCGCGGGGCGGGGCGGGCGCCGCGGCTTGGGTCCCCGCTCCCCCTCCCAGCGCCCCTCGCCCTGCCCTGGGGGCCGCCGCAAGGAGGCTGCGCCCGGGGCTAGGGCGCAGAGTTTGCACCCTGCGGGGCCAGGCGGCTAATCGTGTCAGGGAAGCAGGTGTGTCACCTGTTAGAGCTAGCTGCAAGGACCTGGCCTTTACGAGTGGGGAGACTGGGGCTCCAGAGGAAGGGCGGGGTTGCCCAAGGGCACACAGCGAGGCAGTCTCAAGGCTGGAAGCCAGGGGCCCCGAGCCAGGTCTGTGCGCTTTCCCGCCTCTGCCGCAACCGGGCAGGGCAGGGTCTTGTTGGGGCAGCCCCGCGACACCTGTTCTCTCTTAGGAAAGGCAGCGGAGGGCGACTGTGAGTCGGTGACTGAGCAGGGACAGAAGTGAGCGAAGCTGAGCTGGCTGGGAGTCGGGTGTGGGCTTGAGGTTTTACTTTTAATTAAATGTACGTTCGTTACTAATTAGGATCCACGAAGACTGAGCAATAGACCCTCTGTCTTAAATGTACTTTATGCAGCTTGAGGGAGAAAGCTCCACTTGGCTCACAGATGCCACCTTTGAGTCCTTCAACAAGCAGGCACCACGCTTTTCCCCAACCCCTGGAAACTGGTGTGTCAAGCAGCGTCAGCTCAGCCTGGACCCGTGATGCCGAAGAGGGACTAAAAGGGAGAGAATCTCACTGAGGCCGAGACTCGAGGGGCACAGGATGGGCGGTAGACCAGTGGGCCCAAATTCACACTCTGGCTCCGCTGCTTCCTAGAACCGTGGTGCTTTTGGCAGGTCTAAATAGAGCCTCTCCAGGCGCTCTCTCCTCCTTTATAGAATAAGGTGGTGATGCTCATCGTACAGGTGCAGAGAGGACTTGCCATACTCGTAGACAACTGGCTACTCCTGATTCTTTGTGTATTTGTGACAACTTTGTAAGGTTGGTGCTCAGGCATTCTGCTCTCATGGGGTGTGGAGAGAGACAAACAAAAGCAAGATGGAGAAAATTAAAACGAAAAGCAAAAGCTCCATTAACATACTATGAGGAATGCCATAAAAAATGAAGGGTGTTCGGTTGCAGTGCCTGCAGGAAATTCTGACTTAGGACAGTAAGGACATTGGAGCTGCCGCAGAGGAGCAGACATCATGGGTTAAGGCCCCAGAGCAGAGGCCACCCTGGCTGCTGGACTTGGAGGAGGAACCTCAAAAGGCCAATGTTGGCTAAGCAAGGAGGCTCATGCCCACAATCCCAGTGTTTTGAGAGGCTGAGGCAGGAGGATCCCCTGAGGCTAGGAGTTAGATCAGCCTGAGCAACATAACAAGACCCCATTTCTAAAAACAAAACAAAAATGTTAAATTTATCTGGGCTGAGGAGAGAGGGTCACTTGAACCCAAGCTTTTTTTCTTTTTCTTTTTTCTTTCTTTCTTTTCTTTTCTTTTTTTTTTTTTTGAGACCGTCTCACTCTGTCACCCTGGGTAGAGTGTTGTGGCATCATAGCTCACATGAGCCCAAGATTTTGTGGCTGCAGTGAGCTGTGATCGGTACCCCTGCACTCCAGCCTGGGCAACAGAGCAAGACGCTGTCTCTAAGAAAGAAAAAGGCCAAGTTGCACAGGATGCAAGTGAAAGTGGAAGGGGGCAGACGGTGCAGCAGGAGAGGCCAGCCAGAGCCAGCACACACCAGACCTCCGACTGGTGAGAGGAGCCAAGGACATATCCCAAGAGCAATTGGGAGCGTGGAAGGGATGTAACAGCTAAAACCCTTGCTGATTCCTTCTCCCACCCCAAGCCCAGCCCTCACAGCACAACCTGTTGGCTCTATTTTCAAGACAGATCCAGACTTCTAGCTCTTCTCACACCTCTGTTACTGCTACCCTCCGTTCCTGTCACCTCTCACCCCTCCAGTGAGCCTGTTATAACAGGTCAGCTCACAGCCTGCCTTTGCTCAGGAATTTGGGATGGCTCCCATCTCAGAAGAGAGGAACCTGCTGTGACCCAATCCAGCCCCCGCCTCTTCCTTTACCTCTCAAGCTTTGTACTCATGCCCCCTTCCCTAGCTCCCCATCTCCTGCTCCAGGGCCTTTGCACTTGCTATTGTCCAGGTTGCTCTCCAGCAGGCCTTCCCTGCCCCCTGTTGAAAATCACAAGCCACACACACCCCCATCCTTGCCCTTTGCACTTCCTGCTCTGCTTCTTTTCTTTCTTTCTTTTTCTTTTTTTTGAGACAAAGTCTCGCTGTGTCCCCCTTGGTAGAGTACTGTGCCATCATAGTTCACAGCAACCTCAAACTCTTGGGTTCAAGTGATCCTCTTGCCTCCAACTCCCAAGTAGCTGGGACTACAGGTGCCCACCACAACACCAGCTATTTTTAGAGAAGGGTTCTCAGTCTTGCTCGGACTGGTCTCCAACTCCTGATCTCAAGCAATCCACCCACCTTGGCCTCCCAGAGTCAGTTGTGAGCCACCCCAACCCGCCCTTCCTGCTTCGTTTCTCTGCTTTGCTCTTCTCCTTTGCACTGACGACCATCTGACCCACTACTTGTTTATTTTGCCTTTCTTCCCTCCACAGAAGCACCAGGAAAGCAGAGATTTCTTTTTGTTCCCTGGTGTGTTTCCTGGGCCTAGACCAGGACCTGACACATAGTAGGTGCTCAAAAAATGTCTGTTGAATGAACAAACAAAATGAAAAGAACTGAGTCACTCTGGCTGTTGAGGGGGATGGGACTGTCAGCAAGAAAGTGACTCCCCTGGGGGTCTGGTCAGTGGATGGCTACAATGACAGCAACCAGGAAAGATGGTGTCCTAGACTTGGGAGGGCGTGAACAATGACAGGGGCTGGACTCAGGCTTCTTCAGGAAGAGCTGATGGGACTCACTAAGGACACTGGACTTAGGGGAAGGAACCCAGGGAAGCCTGCCATAGCAGTTCTGCTAGTGGACACAACGGGTCTCAAGTTCAAGTTAAGGTTCTCAATTTGGAAAGGAATCTGAAAAAGCTGAAGACTCTACAGTCAGTAGTTCAGACGATAAAAAGGAAAAATGTACCAGGAATGTTAAAAAGTGGAGAATCATGAAGGGGACACCAGAGTCCACCCCAGAGAGGGAAGGGACTGTGCCCACACCCCCAGGCACATCAACACAAGGTCCCAGGGTACCTAACCTCAATCAGAGCTTTGAGAAAACTCACTCTGAGAGAAGGAATCAGAGCTCATCACCGTGTTACTCTGCAGAATTCTGATACCACAACGGTAGTACCTTTTGCCCCTTCAGTGATGTGTTAAGAAGGCAGAGAACGCCCTGAGCTCCCACTTCCCCACAAGGCTGCCTGTCACATCTCATCAGGCCACTGAGCTTTCTTTAGTCTGCACACTTGGAAGTGTTCACCCCAAGTTCATTGCCCAGATGCAAGGTCCATCTCAGTGAAGTTATGGGGGTAAAGCACCTGTCCCATCTGATCTTTTCTGAGGATGGGCCCAATTAAGGTCCATTTAGGTCCCATCAGAAGATACTGTCTCAGCCCTTGTGACACTTGGTGAAAAGTGTCTTTTTGGTTTCCTTTCCTGAAGGAAGGAAACCAAAAGTCCAAAAGTTGGACTGTGCTGACTCCAATAAGTTTTTTGTTTGTTTGTTTGTTGAGACAGAGTCTCACTGTGTCACCCCTGGTAGAGTGCTGTGGCATCATAGCTCACAGCAACCTCAAACTATTGGCCTTAAGTGATCTTCTTGCCTCAGCCTCCCAAGTAGCTGGGACAACAGGTGCCTGCCACAGTGCCCTGCTATTTTTAGAGACAGGGTCTCCCTCTAGCTCAGGCTGGTCTCGAACTCTGCGCTCAAGCCATCCACTCGCCTCAGCCTCTCAGAGTGCTAGGATTACAGATATGAGCCACTGCACCAGGCCTTCCAATAAGTTATTCTGGGCACAAGAGCCCCTCTTGCCTGGCTGCTTGCCTGGCTGCTGTGGTCAGAGGTGTGCCCAGGGCTCTCTGAGCCAGAGGGTTCTCCTGAGAACAGCTCAGCAGAGGCTCCCAGTGGGAATGCCCAGGGCCTGACCCAACCCTCAGACCCTCACAGTCTTCTCTCCCACAGCCTGCCCCAGGAAAAGGCAAAGGAAGGCCACCACGTCCTTAGTGCTAGGCTCTGGAAGATTAGTTGGTAGCAAGCCATGGTTTCTGTGGGGACATCTGGAGCGGGAAGGATACAGGCTGAGCCTCAGCTTGTCATTCGTAAAATGAGAATGACGATACCTGCTCACCTTCCTACCTCTCTGCGCTGATGCGAACCTCCACTACAACTCACAAAAATAGTCTTTACACTTTAAAGCACTCCGTTCACATAAACTGTGATTAACATGGACCCAAGATGAGGCGGGAGAACAAATGTGCCACCACCCCCTGAGCCATTGCCCCGCTTCCCTTCTCCCTCCCGCGGTTGTCAACTCCTGATCACTTGTCTTGCTGGGTAACTTGCCTTCTGGGAGAGAAATGCCCTGGGCAGGCCCACCTGGGTGTCCCGTCCATATAGCAGTTTTATTTGTCCCTGAAGATTGAGGAATTGGCATTCAGGCTTCATTTGCATTTTTAAGTGCTTTAACAACACCTGCAGTGGATGGAACAAAAAAGATAGAGCCACAAGGTAATCCCTGGAGCCCCTGAGCCTAGTTGGAAAAGGGTCTTTGCAGGTGTAATTAAGTTAAAGGTCTTGAGACGAGGACGAAAGCTGGATTATCCAGGTGGCCCTAAATCCAATGACAGATTTTTTTTTTTTTTTTTTTTTTTTGGTTGCAGCCGTCGTTGTTTGGCGGGTCCGGGCTGGATTCGAACCCACCAGCTCAGGTGTACGTGGCTGGCGCCTTAGCCTGTTGAGCCACAGGCACCGAGCCGACAGATATCTTTATGAAAGAAAAGCTGAGGGAGATTGGGACAGAGGAGAAGAGAGAAGGGGAGAAAGCCTCATAAAGATGAGGCAGAGTGGCTCGCCGCTTGTAGCTCAGTGGTTAGGACACTGGCCACATACACCAAGGCTGGCGGGTTTGATCCTGGCCCAGGCCTGCTCAACAACAACAATGACAACTAAAACAACAACAACAACAAAATAGCTGGGTGTTGTAGCAGGCATCTGTAGTCCCAGCTACTTGGGAGGCTGAGGCAAGAGAATCACTTAAGCCCAAGAGTCTGAGGTTGCTGTGAGCTGTGACGCCACAGCACTCTACTGAGGGTGACATAGTGAGACTATGTCTCAAAAAAAAAAAAAGATGAGGCAGAGATTGGAGTGATGTGGCTGTAAACCAAGGAATGCCTGGACCACCCCAGGTTGGGGTGGAGGGGGTGGAACGCAGCCCTGCTGACACCTCACTCTCAAGCTTCCGGCCTCTAGCACCAGTGGCTGCTAGGACAGGTCCTGGTCTTAACAGCCCTGTTTCAAGAGGTCAGAGAGGTACGGGCTTGGCAGGTTGGAGAGCAGATGGCCTGTCAGGCCTAAATATTTATTACCTGGCCCTGCACAGAAAGGCTTGCCCACCCACGCTCCAGAGGCTCAGAGGGTCACCTGCTCTGGAATGCAGACTGCAAGTCCAGTTCGAAGAGCAAACTCTCAGACCTACTCAGAGCTGCAACTTGGGAAGCCACAGCAGGGAGGCCACAGTGGGAAGCCAGGCTGGTCTCTTCTCTCCTTCTGCACCTGCTGCCCATCACTGGACTCTGTAAATTTGGTGGATTCCAAATGTGGACTCCTCCTCTTGAGGCTGTTTGTGGGCACCTTGGATATTTCTCAAGACCTGACCACTGTGAACACACGCCTTTGCCTGTGATCTGGGAACTGTAGCTGATCCCAGTGAAGCCACTGCCCAGCTCCACAGCCTGCCAGGTAGTTACAGCCATGACCTTGGCCTTTGTCAGGCACAGAGCAAATACCAGACATGTACCACTGCCCTCCAACCCCCATCTCCAAGGGACACATGTCCACGTGGTTCCTTGAAGCCTTTCTTGCCAAGCTTGGGAAGAAGAAGGACATACCTCCATACCTCTGTCCACTTCACTCTCCTCTTTTAATTTATATTCTCAGAATTGGGGGAGGGAGGCTAATTAGAGTGAATAACCATCCCAGGTTGTCCAGGACAGAGGGATTCCCAGAAGGTAGGTTTTCTGGGGCTAAAACTGGGAAAGGGCTGAACAAACAGGACCAAGTTTGTCACCTGGGGCTGGTGGGGCTGGGTTCCACCCACCCCCCAAAACAGGGGAGACCCACGATAGAAGAACAAACCAGGTCCCAGTCCCCAGTCTACCACATCAGTGCCATCAACCAAAGAAAGCAAAGGGATGTTTTCTAGAAAAGAGACAAAAGAGAGACCCTGACTGATCATATCCTACTTAAAAAATAGCTCTGAGGATATTAGGATTATTCATATTTTTGTAGGTGATTATTCTGTTTGTATAGGAGAATGTTCATGGGAGATCTCTTCTAAACTAAGTCATGGAGAAGCATCATGCCGTCTACAGTATACTTTCAATATTTGTAATATAGTTCTGGCAAATGTGGCAAATCTTGATGCCTTAACAAATCTTGAACACAGATAATAAAAGTGTGAGTGGTCACTGTAAAAAAAAAAAATGGTATAAATCAGCCAACAAGCTAAGGAGTACAGAATGTTCCATTTTCCTGGCTGGATAAATATACCTCATAATACCTGGAAGACAGTTCCATGTAGAACTTTATGGACTTCTCAGTGTTCTGTGCTGGAGCATAGTGACAAGAGGAGACCCCCTTCCCCACCAGGACAAGGTGCATCTGTGGAAGGGAAGGTCTGGGAGAAGCCTTTGTGCTGCTTGGACAGGAAATTTGGAATCCAAGGACCTGGGGGAAAGCCCAGGAGAGGTTTGGATGTCAGAGGCACTCACCATTGGCCCTGCAGGGGATGGGCAGTCTGGTGGGGGTGGTCTCTGGAGCCTGGGCCTTGTGCAGGAAGGCACCTATTTCTTCTTTTCTTATTTTTATTTTTATTTTATTTATTTATTTATTTTTTGAGACACAGTCTCACTTTATCGCCCACAGTAGAGTGCTGTGGTGTCACAGCTCACAGCAAGCTCCAACTCCTGGGCTTAGGCGATTCTCTTGCCTCAGCCTCCTGAGTAACTGGGACTACAGGCACCTGCCACAACGCCCAGCTATTTTTTGTTGTGGTTTGGCTGGGGCCGGGTTTGAACCCGCCACCCGTAGTATATGGGGCCAGAGCCCTACCCACTGAGCCACAGGCGCTGCCCTGGCACCTATTTTCTTTTATGCCTTCAGTACTTCTGGCAGAATGGAGGCAGAAAGTCTCATTTTAACACTGAATTCTTCCAAACCACCCCTCAAGACACCTGGTTCAGAACAGGGCTAGCTCCTGACCAAGGTCATGCAGCCAGAAAGTGGCCAGGCAGGGATTTGAACCCAGGCTAGTCCACCCCACCATAAGCCTTCCACTGCCCCAGGTCCTGGCCCTCGCAGGGACCCCTGAGGTTCATCCCCCTCCATCCCTTGTTGTCGCCCTCAGTAGAGTGCTGTGGCATCACAGCTCACAGCAACCTCTGACTCCGGAGCTTAGACGATTCTCTTGCCTCAGCCTCCAGAGCAGCTGAGACTACAGGCGCCGCACAACACCCGGCTATTTTTTTGTTGCAGTTTGGCCGGGGCTGGATTTGGGGCCAGCGCCCTACTCACTGAGCCAGAGGCACTGCCCCATCCTCCTGTCTTATAAATGAGTATGATTCTCCTCCTTCTTGAAAAAACAAACAAACAAAAATTACTCGCAGAAATGTGCTGTTCCACTTTGTCCCTCCCTCTCTGTCCTGTCAGCTGCCAAGCACTGTGCCCACCTTCTACACTGGCTGCCTACCGCCCATACCTCCTGCAAAGGCATTTCCTGCTGCATCTTGTCTGCAGCACCCCAGCTCCCTCCACTGCCCCCTTGAACCTCCAGCCCACTGCCTGAGCCCGTCCTGCCCACACACTGTCAAGTGTCCTCCTCTCCATCCTCATGGCAGACTCAGGCCCCCCTGGGCTCTTCTCACTGTAAGCCAGGACCTGGGCTGGGCGCACTAGTGGGAGGTGGGGCATGGTGTGAGCACCACTGACTCCAGGTGTGGGGCCAGGAGTAGCTGGCACCCCACCCTCTCTGTAGGACCCAAGTCCATCCCAGCAGGTTCTTAATGCAGACATCCTTGACAGCAGTGATGGGAAAGGAAGTCATTAAAGGTGCCTAGGACAGGAGGCAAAGGACATGGGTGCCAGGACTGTGGCTAAAGTCCTGCCTGGAGGTCTCAGGCTCGCTTCAGCCCCATCAAGGGTCCTCCTGGGGTCTTGGATGGAAGAGCAGCCCTAGGTCCTGGGAGGAGTGGACAAGGGCTTCTTTGGCTTCCTAGAGCCAGCAGGATGGCTGGGCCTGGCAGTGACCCTGAAGATAGATGTGCTGGGGCACCAGGGCCATGAGGACTGGGGTCCTCACCAAAGCTGACGAGGCTGAAGTCCAATACTTGTGCATGCTAGCAACAGGGACCCACCTCCCACCAGCCCCCCTCCTTCCACAGGCTGAGATCACATGTTTTCCCCTGCTTGTAGATAATTCTCCAACACATCCATGGCCACTCTGCCCAAAGATCAGCATGGGCAGAGGCCTTGCGAGCAGCAGGCACCTTTGATGTGGAGCCCTGGCCTCACAGTCATTGAAGTCTGCAGGGTACATTGCACCAATACTTTGTCTCCTCCACACAGGGAGGGGACAGATTGCAGGTCTTCTCACTGCCCTGATGAGCCAGAGGCTGCAGGGTGAGTTCTCTAGGAGCACCACTGAGGCCCTGCTTGCTCATTGAATCTTCCCTATGGCCCTTCCAGATCTTAATTTATGCCCATTTACAGAGGGTAAAACTGAGATGGGAGCAGGTGACTCAACTGAAGTCCCTCAGTGATCATAAGGGTGGAGCCAAGGGCTCCATTACTTCTGGTCCCTACATGGCCCTCTGCTGGTCCTGGGAGAAAGACACAGACCGGCAGGGGACAAAGTGCCTTGGCCAGAATTGCTGGCCCCTCGTATCCTGGGACCTGCAGTGCGCGCTGCGGCCACGAGGCGGCAGCAGCGGCCCGCCCTGCTGGGCTCTCCTGTGCAGGGAAGACTTCTGGGGCTGGGGAGGTGAGGTCTCCCAAGATGGCCAGGGCAGACAGGCAGTAACTGCACACCCCAGCTGCTGTCAAAATGAAGGCAAAGAACGTGGGCTCCAAACTCACAAACATGATTCTGACTACCTCCTTATTGCCCACTGGTGGGGGCCACAGGTTTTTTGTTTGTTTTTGAGACAGAGTCTCATTATGTCACCCTCAGTAGACTGCTATGGCATCACAGCTCACAGCAACCTCAAACTCTTGAGCTTAAGCGATTCTCTTGCCTCAGCCTCCAAGTAGCCTGCCACAATGCCTGGCATCACAGCTCACAGCAACCTCAAACTCTTGAGCTTAAGCGATTCTCTTGCCTCAGCCTCCAAGTAGCCTGCCACAATGCCTGGCTATTTTTTTGTAGTAGTTGTTTAGCAGGCCCGAGCTGGGTTCAAACCCACCAGCCCTGGTATATGTGGTGGGCGCCCTAACCACTGAGCTACAGACACAAAGCCTGTTTGTTTTTCTTTTCTCTTATTCTCTTTTGGTACAAAGTCTCACTCTGTCACCCAGGCTATATGGAGTGTCATGGCCTCAGCCTAGCTCATGGCAACCTCAAACTTCTGGGCTCAAGCAAGCCTCCTGCCTCAGCCTCCCAGCTGTACCCAGGACTACAGGCATGGGCCACCATGCCTGGCTAATTTTTTATTTTTTATTTTCTTATTTTTGGTAGGAACAGGATCTCGATATGTTACACAGGCTGATTTGAACTCCTGACCTCAAGCAATCCTCCCATCTCAGCCTCCCAAAGTTCTGGGATTACAGGCATAAGCCACAATACCCAACCTTCTTCAAGTATTTTTATATTTGAAATTTATCTCTTTGAGATTTTGAAAATTGAATCTTCCCTATGGCCCTTCCAGATCTTAATTTATGCCCATTTACAGAGGGTAAAACTGAGATGGGAGCAGGTGACTCAACTGAAGTCCCTCAGTGATCATAAGGGTGGAGCCGCCTATTTGAAATTTTCCATTTTAAAAAGAAAAGGTGGAATTATGTTTTCTGTTCAGCTTTGATCTGGTGGAGTTATTGCCATGAGCAAAGCTCGCCCTCCCGAACTGAAAAAATTTATGAACAAGAAGTTATCGTTGAAATTAAATGGTGGCAGACATGTCTAAGGAATATTGCGGGGGTTTGATCCCTTTATGAATCTTGTGATAGATGAATGTGTGGAGATGGCAACTAGTGGGCGATAAAACAATATTGGAATGATGGTAATACGAGGAAATAGTATCATCATGTTAGAAGCCTTGGAACGAGTATAAATAATGGCTGTTCTGCAGAGAAATCCATGTCTCATCTCCAGTGAGCCTGTTTTACTATGAGGTGAAAATCGAGTCTTGTTGAATTTTCATATTCAACTTTTTGTTAAATAAACTCTAATAGCAAAAAAAAAAAAAAAAGAAAGAAAAGAAAAGAAAAGAAAAGGTCAGGGGCAGCGCCTATGGCTCAGTCAGTAAGGCGCCCACATACTGGGGGTGGTGGGTTCAAACCCTGCCCCGGCCAAACTATAACAGAAAAATAGCCAGGGCTCGGCACCTGTGGCTCAATGGGCTAAGGCACCAGCCACGTACACCTGAGCTGGCGGGTTCAAATCCAGCCCGGGCCCACCAAACAACAATGATGGCTGCAACCAAAAATGGACGGGCATTGTGGCAGGCACCTGTGGTCCCAGCTACTTGGGAGGCGGAGGCAAGAGACTCCGCTTGAGCCCAGGAACTGGAGGTTGCTGTGAGCTGTGTGACGCCACAGTACTCTACCGAGGGTGAGAAAGTGAGACTGTCTCTACAAAAAGAAAAAAATAAAAAAGGTCCGGGAGGGTGGAAGTGAACCTTCCTTTAGGGCATCTTTGATCCCTGGTGCCTTGGAGCTGGATTTCCCTGATTCTGGTAGCAAGCTCAAGACAGAAGCAAAGGCCAGGCCCTAAACAAGGTGGGAGGTCAAGTCAGCACCCCCCAAGAAGCTGAGAATTCCCTGAAAAGACACATCCTCAGAAAGTGAACCAAAGAACACATCTGCCCCACAGAGGCCCAGAGGATGGAAAAGAGACTTCACTCTGTTGGCCGAGGGCAGGGCAGAAAAATTAAAAGACAGAAAAGTGCCCGTGACAATTTCTCAACATCCACTGTACTCCCAAAGGTTTGAAATGAGAAGCCACATACTGTCCCAAGTTGAAGGTGAAACATAAAGTGGTCCCAAGGTGGGAAAGCCCCTCAGAGCCTGACAAGGCCAGGTGACTATGGCACTTGAAACTGAGCCCTCAAAATATCCCCACTAAAGCAGTACAACGGCACAGGACACAGTAATAAATGAGCCACCATGAGCAAGAGTCAGCAGAAAAAGCAAACTGCAGCCTCAGATCCATAAAAACCACATTTTTTTAAAAAAATGTTTAAGGAAATAAAAGAGGATATTATAAAGAAGCCAAAAACATCAACTCTGCAGACAACTTGGAGAAAAGAATGAGAGTCAAGAAATAAAAAATATATACTTTAACTAAAAAGCAAATGGATAGATTAAACATCAGATAAAACTTGTGAATGTGCTGGAGATAGGTCTGAAGAATCCCTCAGAGTGCAGCTCTGAAAGATGAACAGATGAAAAGCAAGTTGCCTCTGTCGGGAATGTAAGATGGCTCAGTCACTCCGGAAAACAGTCTGGCAGATCCTCAAAAGGTTAAACATAAAGTTGCCATAGGATCCAGCATCCCACCTAGGTATATACCCAGGAAAAGTGAATGATAAATCTACACAAAAAACTTGTACATGAATATTCATAACATTTCATTATTCATAATAGAGAAAAGGTGGAAACAACCCCAAATGTCCACCACCTGATTATGAATGAACAAAATGTAATTTGTGATACGATGTAACATTATTTGGCAATAAAAAAGAATAAAGTACCAACACATGTTGCAACACGATGAGTCTTGAAAACAAAGCCTGATGGAAAGAAGCCAGGCACAAAAGATGACTGTTGAGGGGCAGCACCTGTGGCTCAGGGAGTAGGGCGCCAGCCCCATATACCGAGGGTGGCGGGTTCAAACCCGGCCCCGGCCGAACTGCATCAAAAAAAAAAAAAATCAGCTGGGCGTTGTGGCGGGCGCCTGTAATCCCAGCTACCTGGGAGGCTGAGGCAAGAGAATCGCTCAAGCCTAAGAGGTGGAGGTTGCTGTGAGCTGTGACTCCACAGCACTCTA
>CAUYRH010105433.1:0-32051 GCA_963574655.1 Perodicticus potto | reverse complement strand
AGTTCTCTTTCATAATCTCATAAAGAAGAGACTCTGTGCCTTGTGACACCCTTCATCATTTTCAGGTATCTCTATAAGGCGAATATTGCTTTTCTTCAAGTTATCCCAGAGCTGTCTGAGAGAATGATCCATTTTCGCCTTCCCTTTCTCTTCTCCTTTAGAAGTTTGGGAGCGTTCAAAAGCTTTGTCTTCCATGTCAGAAATCCTTTCTTCTGCTTGCTCCATTCTGGTACTGAGGGATTCTACTGTATTTCTCAGATCTTTGAAGGCTAAAACTTCTTGTCTCAATGTGTCAAAATCTTGGTCATTTTGTCTTCAAATTCACTCAATTCTTGAGACATATTTTGGGTCATCCATGGATTGCTGCTTGAAATTCTAATTCCATCTTTTCCTCCACTGTGCTGATCTTAGTTGCTATCCAGACTCTGAATTCAACTTCTGACATCTCAACCATTTGCTTATGCAAGGGATCTTGTGCTGTATCTACTTTGTCATTCCTTGGGGGAGTTGATCTACTCTGATGCTGGATTTTGTCAAATGCTTTTTCTGCTTGTATTGAAAGGATCATATGGACTTTGTTTTTCCTTCTATTGATATGCTGTATTACATCTATAAATTTGCATATGGTAAACTAACCTTGCATCCCTTGGATGATGCCTATTTGATCATGACGTGCAATATTTTTAAATGTGTAGCTGCAATATAGTAGCTAAGATTTTGTTAGAGTATTTTTGCATTGATATTCATTAGTGAAATTGGTCTATTGTTGCCTTTCTAGTTAGGTCCTTTCCTGGTTTTGGAATCAAGGTGATGTTTGCTTCATAGAATGTGTTGGGGAAGGTTACCAATGTTATGAAGTAGGATCTCAGTATAGGTACAAGGTCATCTTGAAAGTGTGATAGAATTCTGATATGAATCCATTTAGTCCTGGGTTTTTTATTGTTGGAAGCTTTTTTTTTATTTTTTCTGCAATGTCAGGACTTGATATTGTTCTGTTCAAGAAAGAGATCTATTTCTTCCTGGTGAGGTTGAGGAAGATGGTGTGATTCTGGGTATTGGTCCATTTCCTCCACATTATCAAATTTATAGGGATAAAGTTTTTAATAGTAGTCAGACATAATCTCTTGTATCTCTATGCTATCTTTTGTTATTTCCCCTTTTTCGTTTCTGATTGAGGTTATTAATGATTTTACTTTTCTATTTCTAGTTAATCTAGCTAATGGTTTATTGATTTTATTTATACCTTGTATTGTCTCACACCACAAAGTAATACAGGTGGAACTCAACTCTAGTAAAAATTGTCATCTGCACACAAAGGCATGGAAATTAAACAACCTTATGCTGAATGACAGTTGAGTACAGTTGAGTCAAGGAAGAGATAAAAAAGGAAATTATTAACTTCCTTGAGCATAACAACAATGAAGACACAAGCTACCAAAACCTGTGGACAATGCAAAAACAGTCCTAAGAAGGAAATTTATCCTATTAGATGCCAACATCTGAAAAACAGAAAGATTGCACACCAATAACATAATGAATCATCTTAAAGAAATGGAAAAAGAAGAGAAATCCAATCCCAAATCCAGCAGAAGAAAATAACCAACATTAAATCAGAAATAAATGAAATTGAAAATAAAAGAATCATTCAGAAAATTAATGAAACAAAAGTTGGTTCTTTGAAAAGGCCTTCATTATATCTTACTTCTAAATGTGTTTTCCTAAAACAACCTTCACTATGTCACTCACTCAGCTGCTAGATTGACCTACATAAATGCTGAGGGCAAAAAGCCTTAGTGGATCAGGGAAAGGTTCATATGCTTTGGAAACATATCACATAGTGTCTGCATTATAACTGACTTACAAATGTTATCTAATTTATCTAATTTATGTTCTCAGTTTTTCTTCAAACTCCATAAGTTGTTTAAAAGTATCATTTTGTGACATATAGACATTTATTAGTATTAGTATTCTTCTTAGTTGTGTATAATTAACTGTGGATTCAACTTAATTCAACTTAATTGCACACATAGTTGTGCATATATGCACAATTATTTTTGTGCACAAATACAGGCATATGTGTTATATATTCTCAATTGTATATAACTGTGGATTTTAACTTACTCATAGGTTAGTCAGAGAATTAAGTTTGCATATTCAATGAAATGTTTTAGGGTAATTTCTAGATGAGAATGTGAACTATTTTTGATGTAGACTAGCTTAAAAGAATACATATTTTTCAATTGCTGAGTTTAATATTATGTTTATGTTCAGAGTATATGAACACATAACTTGCCTACATTTTCTCTATTTTTACTAATATATTATGTGAATTTTTGTCAATTTCTGAAAAATTCTATGAGGTTTTCCTGTAAAATGTTACCATTCCAAATTTTTCTCATTGTATGTGTATTGAGGCTGTGAAATCATAATTAGAATACAGTTTAGAATTATATGCATATATATGTATATATATAGTATGTGTGCTCATTTTAGCTTTTTATTCTTATATATAATCCCATTTTATTTATGGTATTACTGTTTGCCTTAGTGTCTATTTTTCTGATAGTAAT
Organism: Perodicticus potto; assembly: GCA_963574655.1. Lineage (NCBI taxonomy): Eukaryota > Metazoa > Chordata > Mammalia > Primates > Lorisidae > Perodicticus > Perodicticus potto. Next base: position 29,481 of record CAUYRH010105433.1, on the reverse strand, counting down.
ACATTTATACCATCTTCCTTTAAGTTGTTTATTACCTAGTATATCCTTTTCTACCTTTGGCTTTTAATATTTCTCTTTTCTTATGTATTTAAATAGATGAAAATGCCATATAGCTAAATTTTCTAAATCTATATAGGGTGATAATCTGTCTTTTGTTATTAGAGACCTTAGTGTATATAAATTAAGCACAAATTTATGTCTTTCTTATTTTGTACTTTCCAGTAGTCTCTCTTCCAATTTCATTGTTTCTTTTCTTACTTTCTTGCCTTTTTGGAAAGCATTGCATGTGCAATTTCCTTCCCTCAACCTATGTTTCCCTCTACTTGTTGATAGTCATGTGGTCCATGTCTCTTTTTATTGAGGTATAGTGTTTGCATTATAACTGACTTACAAATGTTATCTAATTTAACACTATTCATTTTTCATCGAATAGCATAGATATTAATTGTACAATCTGATCATTTTAAGAATGTTTTTGTATAACCTATATCCTAAAAGTATATAGATTTTCATCACTCCAGAACAATCCCTTGTGCCTTCTTAGTCAATCTCCACCACCATTCAATGAATTACCACTCCTCTGACGTCGTCTTTCAGCACGTCATCTTTCAGGTAAGTTACAGAGCTTCCTATAAATCAAATATTCAGTATATTCTGTTTCTCTTGTTGGGCTTGTTTCACTCAGCATGATGTTTTTGAAATTCACCAATTTTGTGCATATCACTTGCATGGTACTTGAGTTAATGGGTGGTATTCCATTGTATGAATATATTCAAGTGCTTAATTTTGGGGTTGATTTTATTAAAATACATTCTCCTGTTCATGGTCACTTATGCTTTTTCTAGTTAAAACTGCAAAGAATAGTTTGGTTCAAAGTGATGTTCTTTCAGAAATAGAGGTTCCTATTTATTAGATAAATACCTGCTAGTGGGATTATTGAGTCATAAAGTAGATGTAGGAACAGTTCTTCAAAGTGGTTAGATTCCTACTTAAAATGTATTCTTAACTTGAAGTCCAAAGACAATCACTATCTTTTACTGCCTTTCCCAACATAAGAATCATAAAATGTTTTGACTATGGCCACCCTTCTCCCAACTTACATGCTTTTATGGTACAGCATTTTGTTTTTATTATTTTCCTCTTTACAAGTGTAGGAATTATTACTATTTCAAACAAAGCTTTTTTAAGCTTATCAACTCATTTGCCAATGTCTTTGTCAGCCTTCACTTTGGTATTGACCATAGATCTTCCCTCTGAGGATATTTTATTCCTCCCTTAATTCCTGCCTCAGAATATCATCCTGTGAGTGTCTGCTAATGGTAAACCAAGATGAGAAGATAATCAAGGACACAATTCCCTTCACAGTAGCTACAAATAAAATGAAAGACCTAGGAATATACCTAACAAAAGAGGTGAAGGACCCTACAAAGAAAATTACAAAACCCTAAGAAAAGAAATAGCAAAAGATAATAACAAATGGAAGAACATACCTTGCTCATGGCTGAGAAGAATCAACATTGTCAAAATGTCTATCCTACCCAAAACAATCTACAGATTCAATGCAATGCCCATTAAAACACCATCATCATACTTTCAAGATTTGGAAAAAATAATTATTTCTTTTGTATGGAAACGTTAGAAGCCCTGTAGAGCCAAGGCAATTCTTAGTAATAAAAACAAAGCCAGGAGTATCACCCGACAAGACTTTCAACTATAATATGAGGCCATAGTGATCAGAATACCATGGTACTGGCACAAAAATAGAGACCTTGACTTTTGGAACTGAATAGAAAACCATGAGATGAAACTAACCTCTTACAGCTACCTGATCTTTGATAAATATAATGAGAACATACACTAGGGAAAAGACTCCCTATTCAATAAATGTTGCTGGGAGAACTGGATAATGACATGTAAAACACTGAAACTGGACCCACAAATCTCACCAATTACAAAAATTGATTCAAGATGGATAAAAGATTTAAATCTAAGCCATGAAATAATAAAAATCCTCAAAGAAAGTATGGGGAAAACACTTGAAGATATGGGCCTTGGAAAAGAATTAAGGAAGAAGACTTCCATGGCAATTGCAGCAACAACAAAAATAAATAAATGGGACTTAATTAAACTGAATAGCTTCTGTACAGCTAAGGAAACAATAATCAAAGCAAATAAACAACTTTCAGAATGGGAAGAGATATTTGCATAATACGGATCAGATGATAACTAGGATCTAGAGAGAACTCAAATTAATCAAGAGAAAAAGATCCAACAATCCTATATACCAATGAGCAGGGGAGATGAATAGAAGCTTCTCTAAAGAAGACATACAAATGGCTAAAAAATTATGAAAAAGTACTCGTCTTCCCTAATTACCAGGGAAATGCAAATCAAAACTACCCTGAGATACCATCTAACCCCAGTGATAATGTTTCACATCACAGAGCCTCAAAGCTGCAGATGCTGGCATGGATGTGGAGAGAAGGGAACACTTTTACATTCCTGGTGAGAGTGTGCAAACTAACAACCTGGAAGGAAGGAAGTACAGAGATTCCTCAAAGAACTAAAATTAGACCTCCTATTTGATCCTGCAGTACCATTACTAGGCATCTACCCAAAAGGAAAAAAAATCCTTTTATCATAAGGACATTTGCACTAGACCGTTCATCACAGCTCAATTTACAATCGACAAAATGTGGAAATAGCCTAAATGCCCATCAACCCAGGAATGGATTAACAAGCTGTGGTATATGTATACCATGGAATATTGCTATTATTAAAAAAGATGGAGACTTTACATCTTTTGTATTAACCTGGATGGAAGTGGAACACATTCTTATTAGTAAAGCATCACAAGAATGGAGAAGCAAGAATCCAATGTATTCAATTTTAATATGAAGGCAACAGATGAGCTAATGGGGGGGCGGGTTGGGGAATAAAGGAGCAGGGCGAGGGGAGGAAAGAGGGGCCTGAGGGGTCATGGTGTATGGCACACCTCTGGGGGCAAGAAGCAATTATAAGACGTACTTTATCTAACAAATGCACTCAGGGTAACCTATTTCTTTGTACCCTCAATGAATCTCAAACAATAAAAAGAAAAAAAAGAAGACATACAAATGACCAACAGTTATGTGAAAAAAATGTTCAACATCACTATTCATCAATGAAACGCAAATCAAAACCCCAAGGAGATATCATCTCATGTCAGTTAAAATTATTGTCATAAAGACAGGTGGTAATAAATGACAGTAAGGGTATGGAGAAAGGAGAATGTTCTTATGTTGTTGATAGGAATGTAATATAGTCCATCTATTGTGGAAGATTTCTCAAATTTCTCTTGTATGGAAATTTCTCAAAAACCTAAAAATAGAAATAACATATTTTCCAGCAATCTCACTGCTGGGTATATATCTGAAAGAAAGGAAATCAATATATCAAAAAGATATCAGCATTCACATGTTTACTGAAGCATTATTCACAGGAACCAAGATATGGAATCTACCTAAGTATCTATCAATGGATGAATAGATAAAGAAAATGCAACATGATGTACAATATTATTCAGCTATAAAAAATGATGAAAGCTTGTCATTTACAGCAACCTGGATGAAACTGGAGGTCATTATGTTAAATGGAATGAGCCAACATAGACAAACATTACATGTTCTTACTCATATGTAGAAGCTAATAAAGTAAGTCTCATCAAGGCAGAGAATAAATTGGTGGTTACCACAGTCTGGGAAGGGTAGTGGGGAGAGGGGGATGAGTAGAAGTTGGGTAATTCATACAAAAATGCAGTTAGATAAAAGGAATAGATTCTACTACTGATAAAGTAGGGAAATTGTAGTTATTAGTAATAGCTAGAAGATAAGATTTAGAATTTTCTCCGCTCACCAAAAAGGTAAGTGTTTGAGGTGATGGATATCCCAATTACTTTGATTTGATTGTCATACACTGTACCCAAATATCATGTGTATGTCCAAAATATGTACAATAATTACATACCAATTAAAAGAAAATATTTCTTTAAAAATACTCCAGACAACCAGGTTAATACAAACGATGTAAAGTCTCTATCTTTCTAGTGGCTGAATAGTATTTCATGGTATACATATACCACAGCTTGTTAATCCATTCCTAGGTTGGTCGGCATTTAGGCTGTTTCCACATTTTGATGATTGTAAATTGAGCTGCAATAAACAGTCTAGTGAAAGTGACCTTACGGTAAAAGGATTGTTTTCCTTCTGGGTAGATGCCCAGTAATGGGATTGCAGGATCAAATGGGCAGTCTAGCTTGAGTTATTTGAGGGTTCTCCATACTTCCTTCCAAAAAGGCTGTATTAGTTTGCAGTCCCACCACGAGTGTGAAAGTGTTCCCTTCTTTCCACATCCACACCAGCATCTGCAGTTTTGAGATTTTGTGATGTGGGCCACTCTTGCTGGGGTTAGATGGTGTCTCAGGGTGGTTTTGATTCAAATTTCTCTAATAATTAGAGACGATGAGCATTTTTTCAAATGTTTGTTAGCCATTCATCTGTCTTCTTTAGAGAAGGTTCTATTCATCTTGCCCATTGATATATGGGATTGTTGGCTTTTTTCATGTGAAGTGGAACACATTATTCTTAGCAAAACATCACAAGAATGGAGAATCAAGAATCCTATGTACTCAATTCGGATATGAGGACAATTAATGATCTAGTGCACAGTGGGGGCTGCGGGAAGAGGACAGTAGAGAGAGGGAAGGAGGGAGGGGGTAGGGGTCACAGTGTGTGACACACCTTGTGGGGGCGGGACACAATTATAAGAGGGACTTTACCTAACAAATGCAATCACTGTAACCTGGTTGTTTGTACCCTGAATGAATCCCCAATAATAAAAAAAAAAAGAATTTCAAAAAAAAATATAAAAAGCAGCCTAGTATCTATCTATGTGTAGCAAAAGTTAAGCTCTTGCTATCAAAAAAAAAAAATCCTCCAGGCAGGAACGCAATTTTTAAAAATTGTAATGTGATGAAAATTTTGCTTTTATGCTCTTGTGTCCTTTCTTCTCTGTCACCAACCGTTTAAGCAAATTCCTCCTTCACAAAATGTCCTGTGTTTTCACACAGCCTTCAGCACATGTCTTCTACATTGAAGTCAGATGAGACACTTATTTTAACTGCAGTTATGGAATTTGTTTACCCCACACCTCACACTATTTTTAACACAAAAGAATAAGAGGTAAAGACAATCCTTAATCTAGTAGAATAAATCCATGTTATCACACTACAAACATGAGCTGTGGCAGCGTGCAGAGTCACAACCCTTCTCATTTCTGAAAGAAAGCTTGGGTGAGTTTCTAAATCTCTCTGAGCTCCACAGTACTCACATGTGAATTTGGGATATAATATCTAAATCATAGAATTGGTGGGAAGATTAAAATAGAAAGCAAAGCACATTTTAGAATCTCGGGTACATAACAAATGTTAAAAGCAAAGTAGGGGCTCTTAATATTACTGATGTATTAAATAATGATCATGTTACAAGTACAGTTGCATTTTTAGGGAAATCTTAGGACTGGTGCTCTGTTGTAGCTAGAAGATTTACCCCCGTCTCTGCATTATTCTAGCCCAGTTCTCTCCTTCCTAGAATTATCTGAATTAAATTCATGTCAGAATGACTGATGGTCATACCAGGGATCCTAATGACAGCTGTAACTTCACTTTCACAGATTTTCTAAGGCAGTGAGCTTAGCAAAAACCCCTAAAGATGCTAGAGCTAGAGGAAAATTTTCTTTTCAATAAACCAAAAGTCATTTGCATTGGAATGGTTCTTCAGTTAGAAACCATATCATGCAGCAGAGGGGTATAGAAAAGCAATTTAAAAATTATTAAGCAGAGATTCCTCAGCTACCCAAAGTTACCTGAGAGAAAAGAGGGACGGCAAATTCTCTTGTGTCATCACATCACTGATGCTCATGTGGCACTCTATCTTATTCTCAATTTGTCTGCCCTTTCTCTGCTGTGTCATCAGAGTTAAGCACAAGCTGGTTATCACTCTCTAAAACACCTCTCTCTGCTTTCCTTTAGATCTTCAGAACTGCCTTCTAGCCACTTTTCACCTGCCTTCAAGTGATTTGATACTTGCCCCCTCTTGGCCCTGAATCTTGTTTCCATCTCATATTTAAATGGCTGCCTATTGAAAGACCCTCACTGCTTCCACCCCTTCACCTGCCTTTGCAACTATGCCCATGGCCTTTCATTCAGTTATAGACTGTAAGCTCTTCTGGTCTTCAACCTATTTTTTTTTTCTTTTGCTTTTTTTGTAAACATTTTCCCAACTTTTTTGTAACACCTCCCTAAGAAATTCCATTTGTAGTCAAGGTCTTACTCATAACCTCCATGCACATAATAGGCAAATCAACTTCTTCACACCCATTATTTGCCTCTGACTTTAGTTATTTGGCTCCAGTCATGCATTGGTTTCATGTCAAAACCAATATTACCTTTCAAACCTGATGTTATAGTATTTTACTCGAGGTCCATTTCTCTCCAAAACACTATTTCATGATGCAGTGTGCAGAGTTATTATGACACATACTGGAAAAAAGACACTGACGTTTATCAACCTTGTCACTGGATAAGGTCTGATTTACTGTAATTAAGGTTGGACTGTATGGAAAATACGTTTTTTAAATATAGGAGATATACTTAACCCCACTATTCATCCCAAACATCCAGAGCATTGCTGCACGGTCATCTATGTGAATGTAGGTCTTTTAAGCTACTGTGAATATAAAACTGGAAAAGATTTATGAGCAATAAAAGGAAATGTGCTCATAATTCACAACTGGCCTGTGAGACCCTGGCTCTGCTTTGGAGCCACCAAGTCAGTTCATTAGTTTCACTAGACAGCCCTGGAATTGAAACGGAATGGTAAGGCATCACTAACGTGATTAAGGCTTTTGATTTCATGGTTTAAAAAAAAATAGATTAGTTGACCCAAATGTGATTTCAGAGCTTTCTTCATGTATACATCAGGGGTCAATACCAGTCGATGACAAGAAATAGGATAACCTTGAAAGAGACTAAGGTTACAATTCCAAAAAAAATTTGTGTGTTTATTTCTCCTCCACACTGGAAATAAAAATCCCCTTGGCACATTCAAACAATTGTCTGCAGTGATGAAATAGCTCCATTTGTTTGGTAAAAGCCATCAGTGTTCATTTTCACACAATAAATCACCATATACTCTCACTCTCTTGAATGTGTGATGCAGCAATAAAATGCAACTTAATGGACTTGCCTTAATTAAGCTTCGTCTTACGTATTTTGTAACACTTAAACATGTTTAATACATGAAAAAATAATTACTTGGATTTTACTAAAGGTATTAGTTATATTTTAATAAGTTATGTAACACTCTATTTCTATTAATTTCTATTGATCTATTTTCATTTACTTTTCAATCATTACAGTTACAAGATCCTGATAACAACATATATGTCCTTGGCGTTTGCTTATCACTTTTTAGGACATGGTAAGACTGGACTCCCATGGGTTGCCAGAGTATTTAACCAGTGATGATCTGGTGACCATCTGTACTTCTCTCACAGCTCTACCCCCTAAAATATCTGCACTGGAGGTGAAATGTGAACCTTGGTCTCCTAGAATCTGAATAGCATTGTATAAACCATTCCTTACAGGCTAAAAAACATGCTATAAATTCTTAGAGAAAGGATTTCTTCCATAACCCTGAGGAAAGTTTACAAATTATTTAAATTTGTAATTGGATGCATTTTCTATAACTTGAGTGTAAATGATGAAATCATTCTAGTCATTGTAATTTCCAGGGGAAAATGCCTGTCTAGGGGGGGCAGAGAGTTCTCTGAAGAGCAAAACAGTGTGAGTAGACTGTGCGAGCTCACTCAGCGGTCAGTGGGGGGCTGTGACTGGACCCCAAGACTCCAGAATTCTAGTCCACTGTTAATAAAAACTCCTTTTCCTTTTCACATAGCCTTTTTCAACATCCTTTTGTCCTTCCTATATTTAATATTCTTGTGATCTCCTGAAAGTAACCACAACATCCAATAATTCATAGATTTGCGTTTATTTGTTTTGTTTTCAGGTAGGATTTGAATTGTGTGTGTGGTGAAGTTACTGTACAAGTGGGGGCCACCCCCTCATGAAGGGGACACTGATTGCACCTGGCTCAGGCAAGCTCCGGTCCTGCCACCATGCACAGCCCTGGTCTTTCCTACTAATCATTTCTCATTCAACTTCTTTATTGTTTGAAGTGGATCCTAAAATAAACACAAAAAGATAACATTAATGAAAGTAGGGAGGACAACACAAAGAAAAAATTTTCTAAAATACAAACATAGGTTGGGAACAATAAAAAAATTAATAAGCCTCACTTATACATTGCTGATGGGAATTTAAAATGACAGAGCTACTTAGGAAAACAGTCTTAGGTTTTATAAAAACTTAACATTTAAACTATCATACAACTCAACAATTGCACACTCAGCATTTATTTCCCCGCCCTAAATTGAAAACTTACGTTCACACAAAAACCTAGATATATTATGTATAGGTATATATAGCAATTTTTTTAATACTCAAAAACTGGGAAATGCCCAGATATTGTTCAATAGATGAATGGTTAAACAAAGCATGATATATTCACACCTAAATATTATTTACAAATAAAAAGGAACAAGCTATTGATACAAAGACCTAGATATGTCTCCAGATAATTGTGCTGAGTGAAAAAAACCTGTGTCAAAAGGTTGCATACTATAAGGCTTCATTATATGTTTGAAATGACAGAATTTTGGGAGTGGAGAGCAGGTCAGTGTCAGGTGTTGGGATGAGGGTGAGGGGGCAGAGAGAAGGGGAATGATGTGGTCATCAAAGGGTAATACAAGGAGGGCGTTGCCTGTGGCTCAAAGGAGTGGGGCGCCGGCCCCATATGCCGGAGGTGGTGGGTTCAACCCTGGCCCTAGCCAAAAACTGCCAAAAAAAAAAAAAAAAGGAATATAAGGGGACCGTGTGGTGATGGAAGGGTAAGCAATCCGACTGTGCTGTAGATAATAGCATCCATGTATGTGATAAAAATCGCATGGTACTACATAGGCAAATGCACACAGACTAATACAAGTGAAACTGGACAAGATGAGTAAGAGGAGTGAATTATGTCAGTGTTGAAGTACAAGTCATAACGTGGGACTCTATTTTTGTAAAATATTGTTATTGGTTCTCTCCAAATTTTTCTTAAAAACTTAACAAAATCTACAATTATCTCAATAAAGTACAAATTTAATTAAAATAATGTAATGTTGAAATTATTCATGGTTCATGTTTCAGTTGTGATTTTCCTGATCCTTGGTACAATGAGTTGTTATTTCTTTTAAATTAATTTTATCCTAGACGTTTTAGGAAACTTTGAGTCCTATTTATTTTTATTTATTTATTTGTTAATTTTTGTAGGCAGTTACCTTGTTTACCTGTAACATGCTTGTCTTGGTTTTTTATTTGGTATATTTGGACCATTTTTAACCAAATAAATTATTGATGTGTATGTTTATTTCTCCTCCATACAGTCCACATAGAGGTTACAATGGAAATTCTGGGCTATGTGCCTATGACAATCTAATTTTCAGAGCCTTTGAGCTGCTGCTTTGGTTTTCTGGGTTTATCTCATTCCTCTGGGCCCCACTGGCAGCTTCTGGTATTAGTGAAGGAGCATCTTTCCCAGGCTCATCCAGTTGGTGACTCTAGGGAGGGAAGTCATTAATCCCTGAACATAAGGTGCTTCCCAGGCAAGTACTGGTTCTGCTGCAGGCTGCCAGTGTCTGGCTGGAAGAGGGGAGCTGTAGACCCACAGGGACAAAGAGCTTTTTGTGGCAGAATCTTCTCCCATCTCTCCCCACTGGCTGGCTGCATGGTGACTCAAGTAAGAGAAGGGATTGTCAGGCCCAGCAGGAAAGGACAGCACTTCCAGGGTCCTTTTCTGTGGCATAATCCTGACTTCCAGTACCCTCAGCTCCAAGGTTTCTATAGTTGCTTACAACTCTGCCCAGCCAGCCAATGAGGATCTGTTTCCTACCTTAAAGTGCATTTATAATTTCCATATAACACACTGATAGTTTTAGTAAAATTTTCAAGAAGTTATCCAATTTTTAAAAGGAAAACAAATTTTGGCATCTGTAACAATAACCCCCAGTGTCTCTTTCAGGTCCTGTGCTCCAGGGGTACCCACAGGAGTCAAATAATTCTCATTTTATAATTATATTTCTGTCACATTTTCCCATTTTTAGCTGGCACACTTAAGTTCTTAAAATTCCTTTTCGAGCATATAACCACATAGTCAAGTTTTTAACTGGTGTTGTTTAGGCTAGGTAAGCTAAAATCTGCAGTATATCTTAAAGCTATATGTTGCAGATGGTTAAAATCTACGGGATGCCTTAAAGATATATCCTGCTGATGGTGCCTTTTGTATATATTAAGCAATTTAGATTTGGCACACTTATGTGTCTCCTCCAAATTAGACAAGAGGGATAAATTCACACCTTCCAGGTACGTGCACACTCTCCAGGGGAGAGGCACACTTGTAACTTTGTCTCAAACTATACAAAAGCAATTCATGTAACTAAAACATTTGTACCTTGCTAATAATCTGAATTTTATTAAAGAGTTTTTTCTGTCACTTCTAAAATATACCAAAAAGAGCTGATCATATGGCACCATATTTCAGAGAGCTCAGTAAAAAAAGATGCACCACCAGCAACAAAAAAAGTGCCTATTTCTTGCAGATGCTACTACTATTTGTTATATATTCCAATGATTTAAGACCTTGCCAGGATTTATAAAACCTACACAGCTGAATTACAATTTGTTGGTTTTGCAGTATCCAAGAGCAGCATAGATAGGGGATATGCTACAAAAATAAGATAAGGACAGAGTTTCTAAAAGTATGAATAAGGTATTGTCATTCTGAAGATATAAATGAAAAATATTTCTTCCCACATGAAAAAATGTAATATATATGCACAGCGGCTGCCCAAATTTCAAAGCAAGAAAGAAACATCAAGATAGAAAAATATTAAAAGAGAAAATTTCAATATCTTGATACTCTTCAGTCACAAATATAGTGATGTATTCACTATTTGATAAAATGGGTTATAGCACAATGTATCTTTAATTTTAAGTGCCATTTCTAAATATTGCTGAAATTTTCAGAAATGGGCCATGGGAACATCCATTTTGAGAGATGCTGATTGCTTAAATAAGAGTAAAAAATATTCTCCAACTGTGTTCCCCAATATCATCATTTCCATGTCTATAAAAATTCATCAAGTACTTAGTGTGTTTACTTTGAATATATTTTCCCATTGATGTCCTTCATGAATTTACCTGAAGTGGTATAGCACCTGAATAAAATAAAAGTGATTTATGCTGGTGGTGCATCTCTTTAAGGGTAAGCAGTTAATTTAAAGGGTAAGCAGTTTGACCAGTGGTTCTCAACCTTCCTAATGCCACGACCCTTTAATGCAGTTCCTTATATTGTGGTGACCCCACACATAAGGAGCAGTGTCTCGGTTCCTAAGACCATTGGAAATATGTGTTTTCCGATGGTCTTAGGCTACCCCTGTTTGAAAGGGGAAAGGGCCATTCAACCCCCAAAGGGCTCACCACCCACAGGTTGAGAACTGCTGAGTTTGACAGTAGAGAAAACAATTTGAGACTGGAAAACACTTTCTTCTCTCTTCAACTAATGGTGTTGGGACAACTGGAAATCCACATATACAAGAATAAAGTTAGACTGTTATCTCACAGCACAGACAAAAATCAACTTGAATAAAGACTTAAATGTTATGGACTGTGACCGTAAATCTCAGAGAAGAAAACACAGGGGAAATATTCCTTGACATTGGTCTGATCAGTGAGGTTTGTTGGATATGAACCCAGGCAACAAAAGCAAAATAGACAAATCAACTATACCAAACTCAAAAGCGTCTGCACATCCAGGGAACAATCCACAAAGTGAAGACACAACCCACAGAATTGGAGAAAATATTTGCCAATCATAAATTTGATAAGGATTTAATATTCTCTAGTATAAAACAAGCCAACTGAAAAGTGGGGAGTAATCTGAATAGACATTTCTTTTATCTTTTCTTTTTTTTATTTCAAATTAATATGAGGGCACAAATGTTTAGGTTATATTGTTTCCACTTCTAAGGTAAAGCTCAGGTTGAAGTTGAGCCTTTCACCCAGGGGTCATGCTGAACACTCTCACTGTGCGCATCCGTGAGACCCCTCCAATTGCCTCCCTTCTACACCAATCACCCACTCTCCTCCCCCTTCCTCCTCTCCTCTCCCCATTGCTAGACTATATTTGTGTTTTATCTTTTATGTGGGCATGCAGTTTTTAAATGTTTGTTTGATATTAGTATTGAATTAGTATTGAATACTTTTTTCCCCATTCTTGAGATACTTTGCTAAGAACAACGTGTTTCAACTCCATCCAGGTAAACATAAAAGATGTCAAGGCTCCATCTTCTCTTACGGCTGAATAGTACTCCATGGTATACATATGCCAGAGTTTGTTAGCCCATTCATGGGTTGATGGGCATTTGGGGTGCTTCACAACTTGGCATTTGTGAATTGAGCTGAAATAAATGTGCTGGTGCAAATGTCTTTGTGGTAAAAATGATTTTTGTCCTCCTAGGTGGATACCTTGTAATGGGATTATGGGATCAAAATGAAGATTGACTTTTAGTTCTTTAAAATTTCTTCATACTTCTTTCTATTAGTTTGCAATCCCAATCACAGTGTAAAAGTTTTCCCTTCTCTCCACATCCATGTCCAGCATCTGCAGATTTGGGACTCTGTCATGTGGGCTAATCTTACAGAAGTTAGGTGATAATTCAGAGTGGTTTTGATTTGAATTTCTCTGATTAAAGACAATGAGCGTTTTTTCATGTGTTTGTTGGTCATTCATTAGTCATCTTCAGAGAAGTTTCTGCTAAAGTTTCTTGTCCATTTATAAATAATGGGGTTGTTTGCTCTTTTCTTGTTGACTAATTCAAGTTTTCTATAGATTCTAGTTAACAGCTCTTTGTCAGATTTGAAACATGCAAAACTCTTCTCCCATTCCAAAGGCTGGCTGTTGCTTTAGTTGTGATACCCTTAGTTGTGCAGAAGCTTTTTAGCTTGATCATATCACTCTTTGAAGTTTTAACTTGCATTTCTCTGATGATTAGTGATACTTGAGCATTTTTCTTATACCTGTTGGCCATTCAGATATCTTCTTTTAAGAAATGTATGTTCAGCATGCCAATACCAGTCAAGCTGAGCAGACATTTCAAAAGGATATTACCTCACACGTGTTAGAATTGGTAATCAAAAAGAAGAAAGATAGTTGAGTGATGACAACATGTAAAGAAAATGGAGTCTTTGGACATTATTGATGAGATATAAATTAGTACAGCCATTATGAAAAACAGTATGGAAATTCCTCAAAAAATTAAGAATAGGACTACCATATGATCTAACAATCCTACTACTGGGTATATAGCCAAAGAAAATTAAATCACTATATCAGAGAGAAGTCTGCCCTCCCGTAATAATGCTGCCCTTTATTGCAGCATTATTAACAACAGCCAAAACATGGATTTAACCAATGTGATCATTTGTGAATAAAAGGATAAAGAAAATGAGGTATGTATACACAATGGAATACTATTCAATACGAGTCAATCTCAGAAGGAAAGAAATCTTGTTGTTTATGACACTATGGATAAACCTGGAAGACATGCTAAGTGAAATAAGCCAAGCACAAAAAGATAAATATTATAAGATGTGGAATCTAAAAAATTTGAATTAATGGAAATAAAGCACAATAATGGTTTCCAGCATCTAGGGTGAGAGAAGGGTTGATTAAGGAGATGTTGGTCAAAATTTTGGTTAGATAGAAGAAAGGAATTCAATAGATCTATTATATAGGATGGTGACTCTGGTTAATAACAATAATCTTGGAAATTGCTAAAATAGTATAATTTTTTTATTTCATTGCTTATTTTTTATTGCCTTGCTTTGTTGTTGTTATTGTTGAGACAGAGTCCCACCCTATGCCCTGAGCTGAGTGCAATGGCATCATAGCTCATTGCAACCTCAGATTCAGGCTGTGGGCATCCTGGTGCCTCAGCCTCCCAAAACCACTGGGATTACAGGCACTCGCCACGGCGCCCAGCTGGGTTTTTCCATTTCTTTCATGAGTTGGGGGGTCTCACTCTTGCTCAGGTGAATCTCAAACTCCTAAACGCAAGCAAGTCTCCCTCCTCAGCCTCCCACAGTGCTGGGATTACAGGCATGAGCCACCGTGCCCGGCAAAAGAGTCAATTTTGAGTATTCTCCTTATAAAATGATGATAAATATGTGAGTACTGCATATATTAATGAGTTGGATTCAGTTGTTCCACCAAGTGTACAGATTTCATAACAAGCTGTAAATTTTGCCAATTAAAAATAAATACATGAATAAACATTACAAATGTTAATCTCTGTTTGAAGCAAATTATTCAAAGGATATAAGGCATACTTTTAAAATATAAATAACTATTCACTTTAAAAGTATTGTCACAAACTAGTGTACACATATATGGTATAATCAGAGTAGCCCCCCTTAAATACGATGAAATTTCGTAAGTTACCAGAATTGAGAGTGGATGGTAAGCAAATGACAAAGAGACAGGACACAGGGGCAAATTAATCAGAACCTAGATCTGTCATACTAATTAATTTATGGAATTACATAAATAGGTAATTATTTTTATAATTAGATTAGCTATATTTGTCAGGTCCTTACTTCCTAAATCCTTCTTTTCCTTGACATGACTTCTTTATCTCGATCCTCTTGCTCTTCTGGCCACAGCTTCACTAATTTCTGTGTGTGACAATCCCTTAATTGCTGTTGTTCCTTTGGACTTTCTTCTCTCGTCACCTTACATACACTCCCTCCATATCTCTTTCACTCAGTTATCATCCATCAGCTTTCTTTTCTTCACCTCTTCTTTGCTTTTTTTCTAAGCCTTGAATTCCTTTACTTGATCTTTAACTAAAAGACAGCTCCATTTGAACGCCTCACAGGTAGAATGGAAATTAAACAATTTAACATTCACCTCCTTGAGGCAGCTCCAGCACTCTACTGTCATCCCCTGTCACTGGGACTGCCCACACAGGCATCATAATTGTGACTGATCTTGAACATTTCTCTTATGTCCTCTAAGAAGTGGTGAAAATGAGCCTTTCACAAAAAACTAAGATTGTATTGCTGCTTAAAATTTTGAAATTTCCTTTTGATATTCCAATAAATCCAAACTCCTAACACAGCTTGTAAGCCTGTCAAGACTGTCCATGCCATTCTCATCACTTCAGCTGTACATCAGCATTCATTATGAATTTAGTTCCTTGAATGTGCTTGTTTCTGCCAGAATCCCACCATGCATCTTCTACCCTATACTTGAATTGGTTTTCTTGCTATTACTCCAATTGATCAAATAATTTCCCATTCTTCTAATATCAGTTTCCTCTAATAAGTTTTAATTTACATGCAATTACTCTGCCTATCTCTGCCAACTTTGTGCTCTTTTCATATTCTCACAGGAAAACTTTTGCAATTATGCCATTTGTAAAAATTTAATTTGGGATGTAATTGCCCTATTTTCCCATTATAAACTATGATTTATTAGTCATTGTACCTATTTTGATTTTAACATATTTCCAATTCTTTGTACAATGTCTGGCAAATAGTAAACAATCAATAAATGTTTGTGTGTTATTGACTTGGGCACCCCAAAACTGCAAGATATTTTATATACATATTTATTTAACTTTCAAAATCACATTTTATCTTAAAATATTTGTGTCAAGTTTATCTTAAAATATTTATATATTTCCCAAAATTTCTTCTGTTATTAATTTTTCACTTAATTATGATGCTGAATTTAAAAAAATTTTTTCCATATATACATTAATGCATTTATGGGGCACAATGTGCTGATTTCATACAGAATTAGGAATGCTTACATCACACTGGTTAATATATACCTCATCTCATTTACTTAATTATTTTGTTAGGACATTTATACTCTATACTAATAGATCCAACATATATCCTTGCATTGTGCACCATAGAGATGATTGCCACATTCACCCTGGGTCAATCTGATCTCCCTACTCTCCTCCCATCCCCCCCCATCCATCTTGGGCCATAGTTGTGATCTATTCTTCACATGAAAGTGTGATTATAAATTGGTTTCATAATAATATTGAGAGCATGGGATATTTTTTCTTCCATTTTTGAGATACTTTACTAAGTAGGATATGTATCAGCTCCATCCATGTAAACGTAAAAGAGGTAAAGTCTCCATCTTTTTTAAGGCTGCATAATATTCCATGGTATACATATACCACAATTTATTAATCCACTCATGGGTCAATGGGCACTTGGGCTTCTTCCATGACTTGGCTATTATGAATTGAGCTGCAATGAACACTTTAGTGCAAATATCTTTGTTATAAAGTGATTTTTAGTCTTTTGGATACACACCTAGTAGAGGTATTGCAAGATCAAATGGCAGGTCTACTTTTAGATTCCCGAGTATTCTCCATACTTCTTTCCAACAGGTACATATTAGCTTGCACTCCCATCAGCAGTGCAGAAGTGTTCCCTCTTCTCCATATCTATGTCAACATCTGTAGTTTTAGGATTTTGTTATGTGAGCCACTCTTACAGGAAGTAGATGATATCTCAAAGTGGTTTTT
This sequence comes from Perodicticus potto, assembly GCA_963574655.1. Classification (NCBI taxonomy): domain Eukaryota; kingdom Metazoa; phylum Chordata; class Mammalia; order Primates; family Lorisidae; genus Perodicticus; species Perodicticus potto. The sequence continues at coordinate 12,672 of CAUYRH010105433.1, read as the reverse complement.
ATTTGCATTTCTCTGATGATTAAAGATGAGCATTTTTTTCATTTGTCTGTAGGCCATGTGCCTATCTTCTTCAGAGAAGCTTCTGTTCAAGTCCCTTGCCCACAATGAAATGTTATTACTTGTTCTTTTCTTATTAATAAGTTTGAGTTCTCTATGGACTCTGGTTATAAAACCTTTGTCAGAAGCATAACCTGCAAATACCCTCTCCCATTTTGAGGGCTGTCTGCTTGTTTTTCTTACTGTGTTCTTGGCTGTGCAGAACCATTTTAGTTTGATCAGATCCCAGTAATGTATTTTTGGTGTTGCTTCAATTGCCCAGGGGGTCCTCCTCATAAAGTATTCTCCCAGGCCAATTTCTTCAAATGTTTCTCTTGCATTCTCTCCAAGAATCTTTATAGTTTTATGTCTTAAGTTTAAATCTTTTATCCAGTGAGAGTCAATTTTTGTTGATGGTGAAAAGTGTGGGTTCAGTTTCTACAAGTCGCCAGCCAATTCTCCCAGCACCATTTGTTAAATAGGGAATCTTTCCCCCATTTATATTTTTGATGGTCTTCTCAAAGATCAAATGACGATAAATGTCTGGGTTCATCTCTTGGTTTTCAGTTCTGTTCAATATATCTCCTTCTCTATTTTTGTGCCAATACCATGCTGTTTTGATCACTATAGAGTTATAGTATAGTTTGAAGTCTGGTAGCATGATTCCTCCTGATTTGTTTTTATTTCTGAGTAATGTCTTGGCTATTTGAGGTTTTTTCTGGTTCCATATAAAACGAAGTATTATTTTTTCCAGATCTTTAACGTATGATGGTGGTGCTTTGATGGGGATTGCATTAAATTTGTAAACTGATTTGGGTAATATTTAATTCATTTCATATTAGTCAAAAATCATGCTTAGATGATTTAAATTCTTTAAAATTCATGCAATTTTTGCCAATCAAAAATAAATAAATGAATAAACAACTTTAAAAATTCAAATCATGGGCACCTGTGGCTCAAAGGAGTAGGGCAGTTCCATATGCCAGAGGTGGTGGGTTCAAACCCAGACTTGGCCAACAACTGCCAAAAAAAAAAAAATTCAAATCATTTATTTGAGACGATTGCTCAAAGAATGCAATGTGTACTTTTAAAGTATAAACAACTATTCATTTCTAAAAGTATTGTAACATGCTTGTATACACTTGTAATCAGAGTAGTCCTTTATTCGGCTGACTTAACATTTGATCAAGAGAGTACACCTCCTCTGTGGCCTAATATGTGACATAATCTTCCAGTGTTCCACATGCACTTGGGAAGAGCATGTTCTATTTCTGTAATAGCCTGAGAATTGGGTGCAGCTATCCGCTGGTGTCATTCAGCTCTTACATAGCCACATTCGATTTCTATCTATTCCATCCATCATTGACAATGGGTATTGATGTCTGCAACTGCAGAATTGGTGAATTGTCTACTTCTCTTTTTAATTCTGTTGATTGCACTTTCTTGTATTTGGGATCTAAATATATGAGGACATATATTTGTAAATGTTATATCCTCCTGAAAATCTGACCCATTTATGATTTTAAACTGTCTCTGTTTCTAATAAGACCTTTTAAGTTTGTTTTCTTCAATATTTTCATAGTAAAATGTGGCACAATGTGCCAGATTCTAAGAGCTCCATTATCATTACTATTTGCATGGCATATATTTCCATTGTTGAATTTTACTCTATTCCTTACTTTATTACTTATTCTTTTTTTTTTATTGAGTCAGAGTCTCACTTTGTTGCCCTCTGTAGAGTGCTGTGGCATTGTGCTGTGGCCATGTCAGTGGCATTCACTATCCCACTCCTGACACCACTTGTCAGGGTCACTTTGTGCTCGCCACTTCTCAAGGCCTGGGACTGGTTGGTCTCTGACCCTGGCTTATCTATCTGTGACCACTATACTTTTGTCATGCTCAGGAACAATTGCTTTTAGGTGCCTGAGGGCTATTTACTTTAGCTGGAGAGACAAATAGAGTCTTTGAGAGAGTAAAGCAGTCTTCTTAGAAAGAGAGATCTTAGTCTTTAGCAGAGCTCAGTGATCTTCAGCAAAGAGATGCCATGCTAGTGTTCTCCAGCAAGAGAAGTGACAGAGTCAGAGTAAGCAGGTCTGGGATAGAATGAGCACGCTCCTGACTGCCCACTCCTCCAGCCTAATATAAGGCTGATCCTCCAAAGGGGTAGAGACTACCAATTCACCAATGCTCTCATCTTACAAGCTCTCTCATGCTTGTTAGGAGAGCTCAATCCCTCTCCACACCCTTATCACCAAGGTGTCCCATTATTGAACTACACAGGTATTTCTTATAACTCTCACTCCTCCTAGCCATAGGCTATATGGGCTGCTACAGTCACAGCTTACAGCAACTTCCAACTCTTGGGCTCAAACAATTCTCTTGCCTCGTCCTCCCTAGTAGCTGGGACTACAGGCGCCTGTCACAACACCTGGCTCTTTTTTTTGTTTGTTTGTTTGTTCAGCAGGCATTGGCCGGGTTCAAACGCACCAGCCCCAGTACATGTGGCCGGTGCCCTAACCACTGAGGTATGGGTACCCCCTCCTTACTTTCTTTTAGTTCTTTATTCTTATCTCTTTGTTCTTTAATTTTAATTTATTTGTTTGATTCAAAAGTGTCTCCCATATTAAATTATAGACAATGCTTTTTAAAAATCCAACCTGATAATCTCTGCATTTGTATTGCCATGTTTAATCATTTTAGAGTTAACCAACTTATGTCTCATGTCCCATTATTGGAACTGTGGTGACATGGGAGTTATTTATAGCCTACACCAAAGATCATCACTGAGGTCTGATTTTTTCACACATGTTGTCTGTGGTGCACAAATTTAGTCTCTGCTGCAGCTACTGGAGCACTGGGAGCTTGTCAAAAAGTAATGCGAATTTTCAGAAAATTTTTAGAGAACCATTCCAAGACAGGTAAATACAACTTTACTGCACTACTTCTTATACTAATACTTTTGTTTCTACTACTTCTCTACTACTTATGCTATTGTACTATAAAAAAATATTGAAGTCATTATTGTTGTATTAGCTATGGGATCAACACGCTGTGGATTCTATTTTTGGAGCACTAGACAAGACTAGTACCACTAGGACTACTAGTATATTTCCCTTTTTCCTTTTTTTTTTTTTGGCAGTTTTTAGCCAGGGCTGGGATTGAACCTGCCACCTCCAGTATATGGGGCTAGTGCCCTACTCCTTTGAGCCACAGGCACTGGCCTTTCCTATTTTTTTAGTTGACATTATTTTACAAGTCTCAAGACACCTCAAACTCTAAGTTTACGTGAAGTGACTGACCTTTTAGACACAGTTGACAGCATAGAAGAAACTGCTGCAGTGATGCAACCACCTGAAAATGCTACAGGACCTGTTTCCAATGAGGACTCAGGAGATGAAGAAGGTGGAACAATAAAAAGTCTCCCAGGCTCTTTGTTGCTTCACCTGCAAATCTTATTCAAGAAGGCTATGATGTTGAGTCTGACTCAGATGATCCTTTATATGCACTTGAAGATGACTCTCTTGACAATGAATTTCCACCTACACTAACCGTGCAGCAACCCCTTCCATCAAAGAAAAAGTGACAAAATTGTTTGCAAATGGAAAAACACTACCTAACTGCACATTCCATAGCAGGTAGAGTTACAGAACCACCAGATGATTTCTTCAGAGAACGGAGAACTCCCACAGAAATTCTTGAACTATTTCTTGATAACATTCATTGGACTCATTGTCATACACTCTAACTTATATGCTTCAAGTAAGGGTGTAAATCTTGACTTGACCAGCTCTAAATTCAAATGTTTTCTAGGAATTGCTTTTCTGAGTGGTTACCTCTTATTTCCTAGAAGTTATGTGTGCTAGGATCAAAGAAGTGTGCATAATGTACTTGTCAGCACTGCCATGAGATGTGACCACATTGAAACTATATTTTCTAATTTGCATGTTGCTGACAATGCACATGTGGGCAAGTTTTCCAAGCTATGACCTCTTACAGGCACTCTCAGTGAGAGATGTATGAAATTTGTTCCAAATAAACATATTTCAGCTTTGATGAATGCATGGTTCCTTATTTTGTCATGGGTGCAAACAATTTATTAGATGAAAGCACATTTGGTTTGGCTGTAAGTTTTGGTCTGGTGCCAAATGTCTGGTCTACATTACCTGTTTTTGGCCATATCAGGGTGAAACCCCAGACACTAAACATGAGGAATGCAGTGTTGGTGCATCGTCTGTTCTTCAGTTTAGTGAGGCAGAGTCTAGACAATACCATTTTGTATCTGAGAAATTTTCACCACTATTACATTTAATGATTAGCTCAGTTCAATGGGGCATCAGGGAACAGGTGCAGTGAGAAAGGATTGCATTGACAAATCTCCATTGGAATCAGATGTCACTCTGAAGGAAAAACAACAAGGCACATCCTATTATCGAATTGATGAGAAAAACAGAACTGCCACTATTAACTCATTTGGTGCTGGTATTGAGCTCTGTCAACCCCCCGTGACTTGTCAATCATTATTTCCAGAAATTGAACAAGAAGATCCAAGTTCAGCAGCCGAACACGATCAAGGTGTAGAACAATTTCATGGGAGGCAGAGACGAAGCTGATGGTAACACTGATAACTATCAGGCATTAATCCATGGAAAGAAATGGTATTCAAGCCCTCCTTTGTTGTTTCAAATTGGTCTTAGAAAATCCTTGGCAACTGCATAAAACCTGTCATGAGAAGCCAATGGATTCTCTGGAGTTTTGTCCACATGCAGTATGCCATTATCTGAAGATAATGGTTGTCCTCCAGAACATGGCAGAAGAAGAAGACCTTCTCAGAAGTGTAATATTGACACATGTTATGATGGCATGAATCAGGTGATAGCCAAACAGGGAAAGTAAACTCTGTGGACTGAACACCAAAAGAGCACCACTTTTCAATGGGGAAAATACGATGTTGCCTTACTTATGAAGTGTTCTGTTGAATATCATACTGAATGGCAGGTATCACCACTTCCTGAAATAAGAAACATGATTTTCTATGTTATGTTACAATGTAGCAGTGGTTTGCCTATTGTTCCATTTTTGAAATGCCATATAACAACAGAATATAATGCAAAATGTTTTCTCTTGGAATTTATTTTCTTTGACTTTTTCTAGGTAACATATGTTACCTCCAGCATAAATGGATTGTAATGTAGTTAGTGAGGTGGTTACATTTACATCTTCATTTTTCTATTGGTTTTCCATTGATACTTTTTTGTTCCTCTGTTCTTCCTTTATCATCTTCTTTTAAGTTACATAGAAAAATTTAAGTGTACCATTTTAATTATATTGTTTATTTTATTAGACATGTTTGAGATTTTTCTTTGTTATTTTCTTAGCATTTCTTAGGGTTACTCTGGAAATTGCAATTTGCATCTTAAAGCCATATATGATTAATACTGATATAATTTCAATATAAAAACTTTGCTCCAAAAAAATCCACTTCCCTGATTCTCTTTTTGTTATTATTATGGTACAAATTCATTTGTGTATGTTTTAAGCACAATGTTATGAATGTTACCTATGTAGATACTTTTTAAATAAGAAATAAATAAACCATGTAAATTTAAAAACTATCTTTTATGTTTATGCAATTGTGTTTATTAATACTTTATTTCTTTGTGTTGATTTAAGCTTATAAGCTCGTCTTTCTTATTGGTGTGAAGAGCCTCCTTTAGTATATGTTGTAAGTCAGTTATACTAGAAATGAATTTACTCAATGTGTACCTATTTTGAAATATCTTTATTTAGGCTGGCTGGGAATGTTTTTTCATCACTAAGAATTTATCATCCCTCTGCCTTCTTGCACCCATTATTTCTGATGAAAAGTCAACCACCAATTTTACTGAGATTTCTTTGTACATGATGATCACTTTTCTCTTTCTTTATTCAAAATTTTCTCTGTGTCTTTAGCTTTTGGTAATTTGAATATGATGGATCTCTTTGAGTTTACCCTACTTGGATTTTGTTGAGCTTCTTAAACATGTATGTTAATATTTTTCATTGAATTGTGAATTTTGTGGTCATTATTTCTGTTTTGTAATTTCAAAATACTAATTCAGGGGTAGAAGTTTTGTGTTTGTAGGGATATATTGTATTATGCTTCCATGGGGGCTTGGCTATGCCTGTCACCAGAGTAAGGTTCATTGCACCCAAAAGGTTAAGTTTTTATCCCACACCGGCTCTCTTGCCTTCCCAGCTCCTAGGTTTCTCAGGTCTCTTATATCACTTGGTGCCCGTGTGTACCTATCTAGTCAGTGAGAGCATATGGTGTTTGGTCTTTCATTCCTGAGAGACTTCACTTAGAATCATGGTCTCCAGTTTCATATAAATTGCTTCAGATGACATTATTTCATTCCTTTTTATGGTTAAGTAGCACTCTGTGATGTATAGAATGTATATACCGTATTTTTCTACCCATTCATCAATTGAAGGGCACATAGGTTGATTCTACATTTTGTCATTTGTGAATTGTGCTGCAATAAACATTTGAGTGCAGGTGTCTTTTTAATAATATGACTTCAATTCCTTTGGATAATTACCCAGCAGTGGGATTGCTGGATTGAATGGTAGTTCTTTGAAAAATCTCCATAATGTATTCCATGGAGGTTGTACTAAGGGCAGTCCAACCAATAGCGTGTAAGTTTTCCTTTCTCTCTGCATCGTGGCCATTTGATAGGGGTATGGTGATATCTTACTATAGTTTCCTTGATTATTAGTGATTTTTCATATGTTTTAGAGCCATTTATCTATTTTCATTCAAAAATTTTCTGTTCATGTATTATTCCTACTTCTTGATGGCATTGTTTGTTTTATTCTTACTGATTTGTTTAAGTTCTTTGTACATTCTAGATAACAGTCCTGGCTGGGGTTGGTGGCTCATAACTGGGAGACAGAGACAGGAAGATCTCTTTAGCTCAGGAGTTCAAGACCAGCCTGAGCAAGAGTGACATCCTATCTCCACTAAAAATAGAAAAAAATTAGCCAGGCATTGTAGTGGGCACCTGTAGTCCCATCTACTCAGGAGGCTGAGGCAGGAGGATCACTAGACTGTTGTGAGCTAGGCTGAGACCATGGTACTCCAGCCTGGGCAACAGAATAAGATACTATCTCAAAACAATAAAAATAATGAAAAGATAAAAAAATAGTTATCAGTTATTTGTCATATGCATGGTTTGTGAATATTTTCTCCCATTCTGTAGGTTGACTTTTCACTCTGTTGCTCAAATGATTTCCTTTGTAATTTAATAAGTCCCATTTCTCAATTCTTGTTGTTTTAGACTAATATCTAATATTATTTTCCTTTATTTTCTTCTAGAATTTTTATAGTTTATTCCATACATTTAAGTTCTTAGTCAATCTTGAATTAATTTTGTATACAGAGAGAGTCAGGGGTCCTGTTTCGGTCTTCTACATATGGCTACCCAGTTTTCCCAGCACCATTTATTGAACTGGCTTTTTTCCAGTGTATGCTATTGTCTACTATACACTGGCTTGTATGTGGATAGTTTTATATCTGGGTTCTGTATTCTGTACCATTGTTCTAGATCTCTACTTTTATGCAGTATCATTCAGTTTGGGTTACTGTAACCTTATAACTTGAAGTCAAGTAATATAATCCCTTCACATTTTTTCCTTTTAGTTAACATTGCTTTTGATATGAAGTGTTAGTTTCAGATGAAGTGTAGAATTTTTTTTTTTTGATTTATGAATACAATATAATGCTGGTATTTTGATGGGGACTACATTAAATCTTGAAATCACTTTGGGCATTATGGACATTTTAACAATGTTGAGTCTACCTATCCATGAGCAAGCAATGTTTTTTGTTTGTTTCTGTCATCTGTGATTTCTTTCATTAGTGTTTTGTAGTTGTCCTTGTAAAAATCTTTAACCTCCTGAAAGTATTAATACTACTAGGTATTTTATTTTCTTTATTGCTATTTTAAGTGGTATTGAGTCTTTGATTTGACATTCCTATTTACTTTTATTAATATATAGAAAACCTACTGATGGGTGTACGTTAATTTTGGAATCTGAAATTTTGCTGAATGTATTATCAATTTCAGGATTTTGTTAATGGAGTCTGTAGTATTGTCTAGATATCTAGATGTGTCTAGATCACATCTTCCAGCAAACAGCAATGGTCTGACTTCTTCTCTCCCAAATGAGATGCCTTCTATTTCTTTTTCTTGCCTGATTACTCTGTCTAGGACTTCCAGTATTAACCTCAACAGAAGTGGGGACAGTGGGCACCCTGGTCTTGTTCCAGTTTGTAGGAGGAATACTTTCAAGTTTTCTCCATGCAGTATGCTGGTGGCTGTGGGTTTGTGATACATGGCTTTTATAATCTTGAGTTGTGTTCCTTCTGTGCCTAGTATGTTGAGGATTTTTATCATGAAAGTATAGTTGATTTGACTGCATGACGTTGGTGTAACTATTGAGATGATCATGTGTCCTTTGTTTTTATTTCCTTTTATGTGGGGAGTCACATTTATTGATTTGTTTGTGGTAAACCATTCTTACATCCCTGGAATGAAACCGACTTTGTAAAACTAGATTAGCTTTTTGATGTAATGTTGAATCTGTTTTGCTAGTGTTTTGTTGAGAATTTTTGCACCTATGCTAATAAGGGATATTGGTCTGGAGTTTCTTTCTTTCTCTTGCTTTTTCTTTTTTTTTTTTCTTTTTGGTTTGTTTTGGTTTTTGGTTTGTTGCTGGTCCTTTCCTGGCTTTGATACCATATGATATCAGGGTGATACTGGCTTTATAAAATGAGTTAGAGGGGAGTCTCTCCATCTTGATATTATGGTACAGTTTCTGTAAGACAGTTAACATTTCTTCCTTGTAGATCTGTGTAATTCAGCTGTGAATCTATCTGGTCCAGGGTTTCTACTGGGGCGAGAGATTTTTTTTATTAGGGCTTCAGTCTGACTGGTCATTACTGGTCTGTTCACAGTTGCTATTTCTTCCTGATTATGGTTTGGATAGTTGTGTGTTTTCATTGATTGTCTATTTCTGCTATGTCTTCTAGTTTGTTTGCATAAAGATTTCATAGTATTTGTGTATGATATTTTGTATTTTTACAGTATCAGTTGTAATGCCTCCTTTTTCATTTATGATTGAGGATGTTTGAGTCCTATCACTTCTATTTCTGGTTAATCTCGCTAGTGGTCTATTGATTTTGTTTTTCTTATCAAAGAACCATCTTTTTGTTTCATTGATCCTTTATATTATTTTTTATTTTTTGTTTGCTTGTTTGTTTGTTTCAATTTCATTTACTTCTGCTCTGAGCTTTATTATATGTTTTCTTATCCTTGATTGGGGTTTTGTTTGTTCTTTTTCTATTTTATTGAGATGTGACATTGGATTATTAACTTGTAATCTTTCTGTCTTTTATATAGGCAGATTATTAAGATTATTAAGACTATAAACTTTTCCCATAGGAATGCTTTACTGTATTATTTCTTCCAGGATTTTTATGACCTTTTCTCTCCTCTCTTTCTAAGGTTTCATTATGCATGTATTGCTGTATTTAATAGTGTTCCACAAGGCTATCAGGATCTGCAGGTTTATTCTTCATTCATTGTTCATTCTTTTTTTTTTTTTATTAAATCATAGCTGTGTACATTAATGCAATCATAGGCTCATTGTTTATTCTTGTCTGCAGTCTACATACTCTCCAGCAAACTAACATCACATTCATTGATTTCTTCTTCTGTCTCAAATCTGCAGCTGAGCGCTTCTAGAAAATTTTTTATTTTCAGTTACTGCTCTTTATAACTTTTGAATTTCTATAGTTTTATGATTTACATCTTTTATTCATATTCTCTAGTTGGTGAGTCATTGGTATAAGAAGTTCTATCAATTCTTTAAACATTTTTCTTTCTTTCTTTGAATTTATTTATAATAGGTAACTTAAGTACCAGAAAGTTTGTATTAATCACTTTATTTTATCTCCCAATGGGCTACAGTTTTCCTCTGTATACTTCATAACTTTAGGTAAAGACTGGATTTTTAAAATTTATGCTGCCTTTTCTTTTGTTGAAGAGACGGAGTCTTGCTCTGTTGGCCAGGGTGCAGGGCAGTGGTGCTGTCATAACTCACTGAAATCTGAAACTCCTGGGTTCAAGTGATACTTCTACCTTGACTTCCTGAATAGTTGGGACTATTGCCTTGAATTTATTTATTTATTTTTTATTTTATTTTATTTTTTTTTTGTGAAGATACATTCTTGTGATGTTGCCTGTTCTGGTCTCATATTCCTGGCTTCAAGTGATCCTCCTGCTTCAGCTTCCCAAAGATTGTATATTTCAGATAAATTATAGTAGCAAATGTAGATTCCAAGTCCCTCCCCACCATGTCACTTTCATTTGCTTGTCAATTTGCTAGTAACTTGTTGGATTAATTCTATTGAAACTGCTTTCCCTACACTGAAGTTGTTATTTTTCTTATTTATTATGATTATTTTTCAGCTGAGTTTCTTAAACAGAGCTCAGTGATCATCCAGTGATTGTTCAATGTTCCCCTTTAAACTTGATGAGGTAGCCAGGCCTCTGCCATTTGCTAAGGTTATCTATGTGTGGGTTGTGGCACACATTCAAAATCCAGGCTGTTTACATGACTACTTTGACTTTAACTTTCTTCTTATAAAGAGTGTCATAGTCCAGAAGGTCTGCATAACAAAGTAGGACACTCTCCAGTCTATCTTGAGCATGCACACAGCCTGTGCATGTGGGTGGCGTGCACGTGAATTTAGCCCTCTACAGGCATAAAGCCTTCCAGAAACCAAGGATATTTATTAAATACCCTTGTAACTGTCTCAGTCCATAGAGCTCCCTGTTAGGTTTTGGCCTGGTCTCTTGATTACCCCAACATCATAAGTGTAGTCAGCTGAGATATTGACTTTCTCCAATTATTTGCTATCAATTGCTATTGTTTTTGATGAAGCCCCTAACTGTGTGTCCTCTCCTCGAGGCTCTGAGCAGATAAGGTTTGATATAATCATAAAAGTGCAAGTTAAAGCACCACACACCCACTACATTTACCAAGATTCAGTAGTTTGTTTTGTTTTGTTTTTTTGCATAAATGTTTTTCAATTTATTGTATCCTTTTAGTTAATTTCTAGAGTTCTGAAATTGTTGTGTTCGGTAATTTGGAGAATTTTATTATTGCTCTTGGAGGAAAATGATTTGCTAATGTCTTCCGTCCACTATTCTAGAAATTTCACCACCTATATGCCCTGAATATAAACTATGAGTTACTAAGAGAAAAGCAACCTAAATGGCAAGAAAAAGTTAATGGATACATGAAATTATATAGTGTGTTCAGGTAACTACAAATTACTTATCGAAAGCAGAGACTAATGGAAGATAAGACTGAGCAAGTATGTAGAAGTCTCAATGTCATGTTAAGGAAGTAAGATATCATTCTGTGGGTATTACAGTGTGAAGGAGGAATTGTGATTGAGTGAATAAAGGTTGTATGTAATTTGAAAACTCACTCTGCTATGGAATTTGAGTTTATTCAAAGTGATAAGATTGAAGAAAGAGAACAGTACAGAGAGTATTTAATATTCTGGGTGAGTAATGATAAAGTTTTAAGGAATGTGGAAGTGGATAAATATGAGAAATATTTAAGTGCTTAGACAGTAGCATCATTAGGACTAATTCTCTAAAAGTGAAAGCAATCTAAGTCTTAGGGCTCTTGCATGAGAAACTGAGTAAATAGTCCTATTGTTCTCTAACAGAAATCTCAGTAAACATTTTAGGAAAAATCAAGTATGCATGGTAACCTTGTGATGGGTACATAGTTTTCTATAACTACATATTTTCACTGAGCACACATTTATTTTTTTCTGTGAATATCCAGCATCTTTTGAATTATTTTACAATTGATAAGTATATTATTAAAATTTCAAAAGGTAAGATACACTAATTTTAGAAGCTGAATATATCATGTTTGTCTGGAATTCATTTTTCATTCAGTCAGCCAACAAGTATTTGAATACACAGAGAATATAGATCAATTGATGAATACATGTATCTGTATTCTGTTCCTGAATAGGTTACTTTAATATAAAACAGATAAAGATATATCTCAGAGCAATTATTAAAACATTTTTAAATGATTATTCTATTGTATGAAAATAGGAGGGAAAAAGATTAAGGAGATGCATCCTTCCAAACTCAGGCAAAAATATAATTATTCTTCTATTTTAAGTAAATGCTTAAATGTTCTACTATGTACAGTTTCAAAAAATGACAAACCTGGCCCACCTCTGTCCTCCAAATCCAAAGATGGTTATTAAGTGCAGGGTGCCCTTCCCCAAGGAGCTAGTGCAACTGAGACACGCCCAGCATGAGACACTCGGGACTTCAGAGGCTACGCAGTGAGTCTCAGTAGTTACTTTTATGCTTAAAACCCTTGAAATGGTAATATTTAGAATGTGTTGGGGGTCGGAGCAAGATGGCTGACTGGAAGCTGCCTCCGAAAAAGGCTCCTATCCAAAAGGGAGGATAACCTCTCGAAACTGCACAATTGAGCTGAATCCTGGGAACCCAGCCAAGAGAGAGAAGTGATTTCTGTGGATAACCTCTG
>CAUYRH010105429.1:0-33456 GCA_963574655.1 Perodicticus potto | reverse complement strand
TCTTTTGTTTTCAATTTCATTTAATTCTGCTCTAATTTTGGTTATTTCTTTTCTTCTGCTGAGTTTGGGATTGGAATGTTCTTCCTTTTCCAGTTGCTTGAGATGTCCTATTAAGTTGTTAACTTCATCTCTTTCCATTTTCTTGAGGAAGGCTTACAGTGCTATAAATTTCCCTCTTAGGACTGCCTTTGCAGTATCCCAGAGGTTCTGATAATTCATGTCTTCTTTGTCATTTTGTTCCTAAAATTTGGTGATTTCCTTCTTAATCTCATCTGATCCAGCTATCATTCAGCATAAGGTTATTTAGCTTCTGTGTTTTTGTATGAGTATGCAGATTCCTATTGTAACTGAGTTCAACTTTTATTCCATGATGGTCCAAGAAGATGCAAGGAATAATTTCTATTTTAAATTTGCTGAGGTTAGACTTGTGACCTAAGATGTGGTCTGTTTTGGAGTATGTTCTGTGGGCTGATGAGAAGAATGTGTATTCAGTTTTGTTAGGATGAAGTGTTACGTAGATGTCTGTTAAATCCAAACATTGAATGGTTAAGTTTAAATCTAAAATTTCTTTGCTTAGCTTCTTATTGTAGGATCTATCCAATACTGCCAAAGGAGGTTTAAAATCTCCAACTATTACGGTGCTGGAGGAAATCAAGTTGCTCATGTCTGTTAGAGTCTCTTATAAATTGAGGTGCATTCTGGTTGGGTACATAAATATTAATAATTGAAATCTCATATTGAGTATTACTCTTAACAAATATGAAGTGTCAATCTTTATCCTTCCTTTTGTTGGTTTAAAGTCTATTGTATCTGCGAATAAAATGGCAACACCTGCTTTTTTCTGATTTCCATTTGCTGAAATATAGATGACCATCCCTTCACCCTGAGTCTATATGTATCTTTTAAGATAAGATGAGATTCTTCTATGCAGCAGATATCTGACCTGAGTTTTTGTATCCAGTCAGCCAACCTGTGCCTCTTTAGAGGACAATTTGAGCCATTCACATTAATTGAGAATATCGATAAGCCTGGTAAAAATTTGGGTATCGAGTTTTTCGAAAGTCCAGTGGAGATTTTAAATCCTTTCACCACTGTGGAAGTTGGAATTTGATCAAAAGTTTCTAAGTGAGTTTACTTTTGTGGTGGAGGATTGTGCTGGTCATTATGGAGGAAAGGTCTGATAATATTCCAGAGAGCTGGTTTACTTATTACATATTTCTTCAACATGTGAGTGTCATTAAAGTATTTAATTTCTCCATCATAAATGAAACTCAGTTTAGCTGGATGCAGGGTCCTGGGTTAGAAGTTACTTTGTCTTGGGAGATTAAAAGTCACTGACCACCCTCTTCTAGCTTGAAAGGTTTCAGCAGAGAGATCAGCAGTCATGCTAATCTTCTTCCCCTTGTAGATTATGGTTTTCTTAACGTCTGGCTGCTTTAAGAATTTTCTCCTTCTTATTAACTTTAGTGAAGTTAATTATGGGAATTGTCTTATTTGGGTTGAGTTGTGCTCGGGTTCTGAAACTGTCTACTATCTGCATTTCAGAATCTCTTGCCATGTCCGGAAAGTTCTCCTTCACAATCTCATGAAAAGGACCTCTCTGCTTTGTTAAGCAACTTTGTCGCCTTCAGGAATCCCTAATAAGGCGAATATTAGTTTTCTTCAAAGTATCCCAAAGCTCTCTGAGAGAAAGATCCGTTTTTGCTCTCCATTTCTCTTCCTCTTTGAGTGCTTAGGAGTGTTCAAAAGCTTTGTCTTTAATGTGCTTGCTCCATTCTGTTTCTGAGGGATTCTACTGTATTTCTCAGATCTTTGAGGGCTGCAATTTCTTGTCTCAGTGTGTCAAAATCTTTGATGATTTTGTCTTGAATTCATTGAATTCTTGAGACAACTTTTAAATTGCTCCTTGAATTTCTAATTGCAACTTTACCTCCGTTCTATTGATCTTATTTGCAATCTAAATTTTGAATTCGATTTCCAATGTCTCAGCCATTTGTCTATAAATGGGATCTTCAGCTGTATCTGCCATATCGTTCCTTGGGGGAGTTGATCTACTCTGGTTATTCCTGTTACTGGAGCTTTTCCACTGATTCCGCCTCTTGATTATTTTACATCATTTGGGTAGATGAGCAGATAAGGTGAAGTTGGGTTGCGGGGTCTCCTGGACAGCCCTGTACCCAAGAGCTGTGACTGGTGTCTTTACCTTTACCCCCAGGGCTTTGCAAAGGACCCATACAGTGCTGTAGTCTGAGACACTGGGGAGTTACTTGGTGTGGTGGGGCTAAGTGCCTCTGTCTTACTTTCTGCTGGTCTCTGTCCTACCCTAGTGACTTAGTTACTCTGGGTTGAAGTCTCAGCTGTGGAGAAATAACCAGCAATTACGTCACCCCGCCCCCAACAGGCAACAACTGGAAAAGGAAAATCAAACCTTCCCACAACCACATACCCAGGATACCACTACGGCTAGTCCTTGAGTGATTGGTCTAGTCTGAGAGATCCAAATCAGTTGTCCCAGACAGCACCTGGTCTCAAGTGAGGGTGTTCAGAAGGTCTCTGGTAACTAGATAGCAGGGGTCTGCTGGCAGCTCAAGTATGGCTCATTCTGGTGCTCTGTGGACCACCCAGCAAATGAATTAGTCTGGGAAGGTTGATGCCTCCTTCTCCACCTTGCACCTCTGTCACACCCAGTCACTGGTAACCCTGCAGGGCTATGACGCAGTTCCCTCCAATGAGCAGATGCTCCAGGGGTTTGAGCCTGTCTGAGTCACAGAGAGATCTTATGTCTCCTCAGCCAGGCTGCCACTCATTGCCACCATCCGGCAGGGGAAGCTGAGGCCTGACAACCTCAGGTGGTTAATGGAAGCTGGGCGGTTCACTCAGTTCCAACCCCACCCCTGATTGATGTTGCTGACACTTACATTTGCAGAGAATTTGTGATTCTGTCTTGGCTATATTGGCCTGTGGACCAGGTGCTGTTTGAGTTCACAGAAACTGCAACTCAGCCCCCATCTGTGCTGCTGCCCAGAGCTGATGTTTCTGTTTCCCCTGCAGTCTGTGTTGGGGCGGGTGTGGCTCACACTAGGCTCAGAGTTCCGGCTTTGCCCTGGCTGCCTTTGTCTCAGCTATGATCCCCTGAGGGCCAGGTGTTTCTTAGGCTAAGAAAGCAGTCCTCTGTCTCAGAACCGCCCTCAGAGTTTGCCGTCTAAGCACACACATCTTCAATTTCCCCTTCTGCTGCACTTTGCCCAAGCCAGTTCCACCTCAGGCATACCCTTTACTCTTGGGGTCTGCCTTACCGTCCCAGATGTATTCCGCCAGTATCTGCCTCTGGAGAAGATGCCCAGCTTTCTCTAGTTGCCCAGAGCAATAGGGAGTGTCCTTCCAAAATATCCTTAGAAGTGTGAGCCCTAAATTGTTCCTGCCGCTGCCTCTGCTGCTCTGTGCCTGGGACACCACCTTTCCCTTTCCCATACAGTTCCTTCAGTCCACCATTTTCTCCTTACCCCTGTGCCACAGAATCAGCACAGACCTGCAACAGCCCACACCCTGTCCACACCTCTCAAAAAAAATGCCCACGCATCTGGCGCTCCATGGGAGTCAGGCTTCTAGACCTCAGGGTGAGAGTGAAGGGGAGTGCTGGGAGTTCAGAATTGCAGGTAGAGAATATATACAGTTTTATGCCTGACAGGAGAGTGCCATGGCACTCTAGTAGAGGAAGAAGGTCTGGTTTTTAGCAGGTCTCTCCCATGGGATAAAATGGGAGGACGTTTGAACTCTGTTTGCTTGTTTGTAGAAAGTATACTGCAAGCCGTTCTCATGGGGGAGGGGACTCCTGTCTGCTTGGCGATGGATTTTGTATGTTTTGTGTGTACTTTGGGGTTGCGGTTCGCCTCAGCAGGATTGATGTGCATTCTTCAACCTTCTCTCTTGGCTCAGCTCCAAACCCTCAGCTTACTTGCTAAACTTCTGTCCTTTGACTCTTTGTAGAATTTTTTATATAATGGAAACCATCCCTTTATAATAGGAATTGAAAGACTTTTTGTTTTTCCCTGTTTGTCTTTTGACTGGTTTCTGTTGTGCTTATTTTCTAAGCAGAATTTTTTTCCATTTTTATATAGTCAGATTTATTTATTTGTTATAACTACTAGCTTTCTTACTATACTTTTTAAAAACTTGCATTCTCATGCTGTCATAATTTAATATTTTACCTTAAGTTTTGTATAAGGAAATTATTTAAAAGGAATGAAATAGAGAAATTCTTTTTTTTTCAGATAGGTACTCAGTTATTCTAATAATTTATTTTTCTGTATACTGATTAGAAATGTGTCTTTTATCGTATTCCCAACTGCCACATATATTTTGATTAATTTCTGGGCTTTTTCTTTCCATTGTTTGTTCATTCACTAATATCTTAATTATATAATTTATAGTTACTGTCTTATAGTGGTATCCATTTTCATCATTATTCCATTTCCAAATTTTTCTGGCTGTTATTTTCCACATAAACTTTAGAATCAGTTGGTCTAGTTCTGTTAAAAGATTAAAGTAGTTCTACATTTTTTCATTGGTTGTTTTATAATTGATAACACAATTACTATCTAGTTCTATTAAAAGATTAAAGTAGTTCTACATTTTTTCACTGGTTGTTTTATAATTGATAACACAATTACTATGTATCTGATAGTGAATTTGCCTGTGCAAGGACAGAATTTATCTTTATACAAAACTAGTCCTTTTGTGTTTTTCATTTTAAAGTTTTGCTCATAAAGAATTTGATTTTTAAGTATTTAAGTTTATTCCTAGGAATTTTTTCTTTGTTGATGTATTGAAAATACAGTCTTTTATTTGATTATGTAAGGATTTTTATATATGAATTTGTTGTAGGTCATCTTAAATTTACTTACTATTTGTAGGTTAATTATTTTTTTCAGTTATTTTAAGTTTTCACTATTGTCCTTGGTTTTTCATTTGTTATCTGCAAGTACTGTATTTTGCAGTGTATGATATACTCCTGTATATAAAAACTCATGTTTTTATCTCAAACTTTTAGGGAAAAAATCTTGTTTATTTTAATTTTTTAAAGGAGGTTAGAAGTGGCCACAGAAGTGGTACCTCCTCTTGTGAAAAGTCCAAGGTGCAGAGCCAGCCATTGCAAAGATGCCAGGAGTGAACCCAGGCAGGAGGTGAGAGTGGTCCAGAAGACCTGAATGCCTGACCTCTCATAACTGTCCCTCCCTGTTCACCCTTGTCCCCACATCCTTCCATTTCCTATTCCCACCCATGTCTTTTAGTGGGAACAAAGCCACAGCCACTCTACTGAGAACTCTGGCAGGGTTATTTCCTTGAAAGCTGGTATGAGGGAGCCAGGGCTGGCCCTATCTGTCCTTGGCTCCTCTTGGTGGATCCCTATCCTTTCCAGGCTGCCTCATCTCTTGAGCTGCCTGCCCTATCATGAGGCCCCAGGGACACTGAGGAGGCGTGATAATACCTCAGTGAAGTACTCTGCATTTACATTTCTTTTTAGTGACTAGAACCACCTTGAGCCATTCAAACTTTGTACACTCAGTAATGTCAATGAATAGTAACAACCTTTTCCAAACTTGCAAATCCTACAA
Organism: Perodicticus potto; assembly: GCA_963574655.1. Lineage (NCBI taxonomy): Eukaryota > Metazoa > Chordata > Mammalia > Primates > Lorisidae > Perodicticus > Perodicticus potto. Next base: position 27,841 of record CAUYRH010105429.1, on the reverse strand, counting down.
ATCACCTGGTGGACTGGTTAAAATAGGACTCCTAAACAACATCCACATACACTGAATCAGCTCTTCGGGAGAAAGACTTGGGTATCCAGCCTGTTAATAAACTTCCTGAATGGTTCTTACTGGCAAGTTGGGGAAATTACACCACCTTAACACCTTGGGAGTTCAGACAAGTCATAGACTCAAAATTAACAAACTATGGGCTCAGATACCCATAGATTTTTTTTGTCTTGCTGACAGGTTCCCTTACACACAGAAACATCATGGGGCCTGAGACCTAATGTCACATTAGTAGGCTACTAGTAGAACTTTGGGTCTCAGAATCCAGATCTCCTAAAGCCCAGCTCAGGGAACTTCCTCCTCAGCATGGTATCCTAAGGACACCAGAAAGGTGGCAGCCCAGAAAATGTACCAGCTACACAAGAAATAAGCCTGCAAGGTTCTCAGCAGAGTGTCCGTGGCAACATTCCCACCAACAAGCATGAGAGGATGTGGGGACAAGAGTGAGTTGGAAGAAAGAGGGCAGTTGGGGGAAGGTTGGGCACTCAGATCATCCAAACCACTCTCACCTGCTTCCTGGGCTCATTCCCAGCTTCTCCACAGAAGCCAGCTCTACACCTTTTGCCTCTAGCAAGAGAAGGATGCGCTACTGTGTGGCCATACTGCCCTCCTTTCCCCAAGGTCCCAGAGCTAGCTGTCTTGATGCTGTTGGCTACATGCCCCCTTCCAGGATGGCATCTGCAGCAAGTGTCTGTTTCAATTGTCAGGCAGACTGGAGACTGGCAACTGTGCTCCCTGCCTGATGAGGAGGCAGCTGGGAAGGGGGATAGCACAGTGGGGGCACAATCACTTTTGCATACTGATAACGGTTAATGACGTAGAATTATACTTTGAATGGATAAGTGTAAATAAAAGAATTTAAAACATTTATATAGAGACAGAATTAATACTACCCTTATATAATGTGCATTTTTATTTTCCTCAAAAATTTGAGCAAAAATGTACACATTATATACCACAAAATACAGGTATTTATATTACTTCCTATTTTTCAAGTCTTCATTTTTTTACATGTTTAGTTGTTCTAGAACCTCCAGAAAAATGTTAAATTAGTTGTTTTTTTGCATTCTTTATTGAGAAGGGTTTAATGTTCAAATATACAAATACTTTACCCTTGTTTTGGTGATAATGGGAAAATTTTAGAAGTTTTTGTATAGGGGAATAACACTCTAGGAGGCCAAAGCGGATGGATTGCCTGAGCTCACAGGTTTGAGACTAGGCTGAGCAAGAGGGAGAGCTGGTCTCTAAAAACAGCCAGGCATTGTGGCGGATGCCTATAGTCCCAGATACTCAGGAGACTGAGGCAAGAGAATCACTTGAGCCCAGGAGTTTGAGGTTGCTGTGAGTTGTGATGCTATGGCACTCTACCAAGGGCAACAAAGTAGGACTCTTGTCTCAAAAAAAGAACAGTGACTCCTAAATTTTAAGATTAACAAACTAGGCGAAGGATAAGGCCAATTATTAAGAAAGGGGGAACTCAGGATAGAGAAGAATAGGGGAAAGCAAGGGGCTTAAAATCAGGAGTTCTGCTTTGGGCATGTTAAGTTTGAAATGTCAATTATATATGTCTAAGTAGAGATGTTAAAGATGATTGATTTTGTTGTAATATTAAGGAAATCTGCCTTCCTGCTAAGATAATTAAAATGTTTCCTATTTTGATGATTTTACTTTATTATTTTAGCATTTTTTTAAGTTCTTCTTTTAGAGTTTACCTTAGTGCAGACATCAGTAAACTTATACTATATAAAACTAAATATTTTAGGCTTTGTAGTGTGTACAACCTCTTTTATCACTACTACCACCACCAGTATTATTACTACTAGTACTTTTTCTTCCTCTTCCTCCTGTTTTCTTCTCTTATTTCTTTCTGCCTCTTTTCTCTCTTCTTTTTCCTACTTTCTTTTCTTTTCCTTTCAAAATACAAACACTATTCTTTTCTATGATACTTCGCATAACATCTAAAAAAATTGTTAGACAAATAGATGATTGAAACTCAAGTTTGATTCTTGTGAACTGACAACCGAATAGTCCATTTGTTGAGTAAGTACTTATTGAAAACATGCCTTGGCTCGGCGCCTGTGGCTCAAGGGGCTAAGGCACCAGCCACGTACACCTGAGCTGGCGGGTTCGAATCCAGCCCAGGCCCGCCAAACAACAATGACGGCTGCAACCCCCCCACCAAAAAAAAATGGCCGGGCGTTGTGGTGGGTGCCTGTAGTCCCAGCTACTCGGGAGGTCGAGGCAAGAGACTCGCTTGAGCCCAGGGATTGGAGGTTGCTGTGAACTGTGATGCCACGGCACTCTATCCAGGGTGACAGCTTGAGGGTCTGTCTCAAAAAAAAAAAAAAGAAAAAGAAAACATGCCTTATGCAAAATAATGAGTGCTCATCGCATTTGTAATTCATAGAAGAAAATAAGAACTATTAAAGCAGTATTAGAGATTTTGAAAAATCGTATTGCATTAACATGATTAGGTAAGGCTTTGAAGAAGGTTCAAGTTTTTTAATGGATAGGTTTTCTTAGGTACAAACGTAAGGTAAACATTTGAGCCATAGGAATGAATATGAGTAAAAATTGTCTTAAGAAAGCACTGGGTTCATGCCTTGGCAATTGTAAATTGAGCTGCAATAAACATGCTAATACAGATGTCCTTGTGATAAAATTATTTTTTTTTTCTTCTGGGTAGATACCTAGTTATGGGATTGTGGGATCAAATGAAGGCCTACTTTTGGGTCTTTGAGAATTCTCCATTCTTCTTTACATAGAGATAATATTTTACAGTCGCACAAGCAGTGAATAATTCACATAGTTGTGGGTGAACATTACTTATTAAGCTAGTATGACAGTGTTTACTAATTCTTTATCTACTTTATGTTTATATGGTGAATTCTGAAAATCCTTGTTACATAATGGGAATAAACCCTGTTTATATAATTTTTATAGTGAGTTTACATAATTTTTATAGTGAGAATAGAAGTTTTGTTTTGACAGTATTTTCTAATTGTTTGAAGTTCCTTCAAAATATATGCCAAAAATTACGCTATAGTTTGTCACCATACAGTATTTGTAATAGTCTCTCTGATACCAGTTTGTGTTAAGTTCTTTTTTTCTATAACATACATCAAAATGACTGTATCATGATTTCTCAACTGGATACGTTTGTGTAAATGTTATTCTTTCACTTAGAAATACCTGCTTTTCAGATAAACTCACAATAAAGAAAATAAAAATACTGTTCATTTCAATATGCTTTTATTATTCCAGTATTTCTGATGAAATGCTTTTATCACAGGCTTTAAATATATTTTTGGCAAAACCTTGGAGCTGCAGGTATTTAGATTGTTCAGATTATAGATCTAAACTGATTAACAAAGGTAGTTACATTGTTGAACAAGTTAATTAGCAAATTCAGACTTTTTCTTTGAATGAGTTTGACTTTATTTATCATTTTAAGTAAATGTATTACATTGTGTCTCTGTGAGAGTAATTTTATTTCCTAATTCTAAAATGGATAAAACACAATCTCATCATCAATGGGTCAACCATATGAAATAAACCCTTAATCCCTTTCTACATTTCCTAGCCAAATTTGCTTTTCTAAAGCAAAGTTAGGAATTATCAATTAGACATTCTTTGACTATAGTGAAGTGAAAGAGGTGAGGTCTTTAATGGAAAAATATTTCAAGTTCTTCTTGTTTGGATACCTGGGTCATGAGTTCCCAAGACCACCCCCAGGTTAGGGATTCACTAGGACTCACAGTACTCATCATATAGTTATATTCGTGGATAATGTTTATTGTAGTGAAATGATATAAAATCAACAGAAGAAAAAGATTTCTTGGGCAAAGTCTAGAGCAGTGATTTTCAACCAGTATTCTGTAGTACACTGTATTCTGTGAGAGGATCTTCTTAGGAAATGCTGTGAAAATTTCTAAAGATCATTAATTAAAAAGTTGATTTATTTTTTACTTTTTTTTTAATCAACATAATTTAAGTGTGCCACTGAAGTTTAGCTATAGTTTCAAGTGTACCATGAGATTAAAAAGGTTGAAAAAGAAGAAACCAGGTGTAGCCTTCCAATAATCTCTCTGTAGAGTTGGCACAGGTCATTCTTAATTTCATGATTGCTAAGTGTGGCAACATGTGTGACATGTTGTCTATCAGGGACGCTCTAGGAGTCCTAGGTTTTACTACAGATGAGTCTTGAAGGCACAAAATGACTACATAACTGACCACAGGCAGTGAAATTCATACTCATGAAAAGTTAAACTGGTGCTCTGCATGAATCAGCTACAGTTAGGCATGGTAAATCAGGGCCATTTTTTTATCACTTAGGGAAAGTTTTGTGTCAGCATAGGGAACTGTTTGCCAGTGCAGTTTCCAGACTACAACCAAAGGCTAGCCTTACCATCTAGCCTTTCTAATAGGACCAGAGTCTTAGTCTTACTATGTTACCTCTTTTCTATACAGTACTCCAGAGGTTTTATACTTCAGATCAATGTACTATAATAATATTTGGGATTGGGTGGTGCCTTGGCTCAGTGAGTAGGGGGCCGGCCCCGTATACCGAGGGTGGTGGGTTCAAACCCGGCCCTGGTCAAACTGCAACAAAATTAAAATAGCTGGGCATTGTGGCAGGAACCTGTAATCCTAGCTACTTGGGAGGCTGAGACAAGATCTGGACCAGGTTGCTGTGAGCTGTGATGCCACAGCACTGTACCAAGGGTGATAAAGTGAGACTCCGTCTCTAAAAAAAAATAATAATAATAATATCAGGGATGCATGAGGGAGATAACTTGGTAAGATAGCAATGGGCCAATTAGGAATGAGTTAAGAGAAAAAGATAATCTCGCACCCACTTTCTCAGATAGATGAATTTAGGAATAAGTATGTATAGAATGAGGTGCTTGAAATCGATTCCCTTCAAACAATTTAAGTCACATGGTAAACCTTGTTTAAATTCGAACTTCATTGGTATGGAGGTTAAAACTTGGTGTTTTAAATTCTGACTCTGGTACCTCCTGTTCTAACTTCTGGCAAGGTTCTTTTTTTAATTTTAATTCTTTCTTTTGCCTTTTTTTTTTTTTTTTTTGAGACAGAGTCTCACTTTGTTGCCCTTGGTAGAGTGCCATGGGATCATAACTCACAGTCTCACTCTTGGGCTCAAACAATCTTCTTGCCTCAGCCTCCCATGTAGGTCAAACTACACGTACCTGCCACAACGCCCAGCTATTTTTAGAGACAGTCTTGCTCTTGCTCAGGCTGGTCTTAAACTTGTGAGCTCAAGCAATCTCTTCACCTTGGCCTCCCAGAGTGCTAAGATTGTAGGCATGAATTACTGTACCCAGCCTATCTGGCAAGGTTCTTAACTTTTCTTGCCTTTTATTTTGAGGCCTTTCAACAGTGCCTGGCACGTAATAATTTTGTGATAAGAGTAAGTTGCTGCTTGTGTTACTCTTACTGTTGCTGCTATTAGTGGAGTGAAATTAAGAGAAAGTTAAGTAAATGCAGAAGCATAGGAATTGTTGCCAGTGAAGTAAGGGAGTAATGAGGACTTAAAAACTTGATTACTTCATGGAGTGGAAAAGAATAACATTGTACATGGAGACTCTATGAGAATGAGCTATTAGGAATCAATAGGAAGAGAAGAGTAAAAGATGGTCTCCACTATTCTGTAAGAGAATGATTGATGGTATGTGGCAATGCTGTAAGCTTTTTTTAAGTAGTCTTTTATTAAATTGTAGCTTATGATATAATCCATTTGACTCTTTATGCTGTTTGTAATATTTGGAATGTAATACTGTCCAAGTAGAGATAACATACTTTCTCTTCTCCTACCCCAGGAATTTTTAAGAGATGTCTTCAATCTCCTGTTTTTGTTGCCAAATTTAAAAGATCGACAACAGCCAAAGTGCAAATCACATTCTTCAAGAGCTGCTGCTTATGATTTGTTAGTTGAGATGGTAAAGGGATCTGTTGAGAACTACAGGCTAATACATAACTGGGTTATGGCACAACACATGCAGTGTAAGCATTATTCTTTTCATTTAATCTTTATAAATTTTGAGGGCAGAAATGAGATTTTACTGGATATCATTTAAAGAATTAATCCACTCTTCACACAGTTTAACGTTATAAGCTGTTGTTGCTAGTATGTTACTAAAGTCACAAAGTAAACATTGGCATGAAAGACCTTTTTTAGAGGTATTTTAAATTCTTTGGCATTTTTTATAAAATAACTAAGTACCAAGTAAAATCAAATTTTGATAGTCCTTTGAGATTTTAGAAAATGAATTAGTTTGAATATGTAATTAGTTTTAGTATGTGTTCTTACTAATTTTGAAAATTATGTATAATCTATGTATACTAACTAGATAACTAATAGAGTTAGAGGCTGTTAGTAAAAGCACAGTATATTATGTTTAATAGTTTGTTTGGGGGGTATATCTTTTCCTCCCTCTTTCTCCAGCAGCCCATGCACCTTACAAATGGGACTACTGGCCTCATGAGGATGTCCGTGCTGAATGTAGATTTGTTGGCCTGACTAACCTTGGAGCTACTTGTTATTTGGCTTCCACTATTCAGCAGCTTTATATGATACCTGAGGCAAGACAAGCTGTGTTCACTGCTAAGGTAGTTTTTCCCTCTTTAAAAATTAAAACTATCGGGGCAGCACCTGTGGCTCAGTGAGTAGGGCACTGGCTCCATATACTGAGGGTTTTGGGTTCGAACCCGGACCCCAGCCAAACTGCAACAAAAAAAAGAAAAAAAAAAATTAAAACTATAAACCAGTGGCGGCACCTATGGCTCAAGGAGTAAGGTGCGAGCTCCATATGCCAGAGGTGGTGGGTTCAAACCCGTTCCTGGCCAAAAACTGCAAAAAGTAAATTTAAAAAATAAAATAAAATAAATGTATGTTAAGAAGTAAAAGTAAAAGACTCTTTAAAAAAAAATGTGTGTATACGTATACATGTATGTGTGTGTATATATATATATATACACACATACATGTATACGTATATACAAACCAAATTGTAAAAATTTGCTTATATGGGCAGCGCCTGTAGCTCAGTAAGCAGGGTGCCAGCCACATACACTGAGGGTGGCAGGTTCAAACCCAGCCCTGGCCAGCTAAAACAACAATTACAACTGCAACAACAACAAAAAAAGCCAGGCGTTGTGGCAGGCACCTGTAGTCCCAGCTACTTGGGAGGCTGAGGCAGGAGAATTGCTTAAGCCCAAGAGTTTGAGGTTGCTGTGAGCTGTGACAGCACTCTACCCAGGGCAAAATTACTGTTTGAGAAAATAATTTATGAGTAAAACAAAATAAGAGAATTTGCATAACTACCTAATATATATTTTAATTATTTTTTTATTTTATTAGGTTACTCATAATGCTATAGTATAATGTATTTTTCTGAGGAAAATGCAGTTGTAAAATACATAAACTCAGTGTAAATAGTGAATATGTTTTCAGTAAAAACTAAAGCAAATTTTAATAACATAAAATAAAGCATAAAACCAAGTAGAAAAATACTACCCAATTCAGTAGGCTTGTGTTCTTTTATATTTATCCCAAAGTAAATAAGACCATGGCCTAATTTATTTGGATAAGCTGTGCTTCATGTTATTTTTATTCACTTTTTAGTTGTCTTTTTTTTTTTTTTTTTTTTTTTTTTACCATGAGCTATTTTTGAGTTGGCCTTTTGCATTCCTTTATTCTTACACTTGGGTTTTATTTTCCTCCATCATCTCATCTTATGGCCTGGCTTTTTCCCCTAATATAATATTATAATGCTTTATATATAATGCCTTCAGTGAATTTTTTTTTTTCTTTTTTGAGACAAGAGTCTCACTATGTTGCCCACGGTAGAATGCCGTGGTGTTACAACTCACAGCAACCGCAAACTCTTGGGCTTAAGTGATTCTTTTGCCTCAGCTTCCCGATTAGCTGGGACTACAGGCACCCACCACAACACCTGGCTATTTTTTGGTTGCAGTTACCCATTGTTATTTAGCAGGCCCAGGTCAGGCTTGAACCCACCACCTTTTGGTTGTATGTCGCCGTCATCCTACTCACTGAGCTATAGGCACTGAGCCTCAGTGAATTTTTTAGTACATGTAAATTACTCTTTAAAATCTCTAACTTACTGTTTACTCAAGAGGGTTTGATTTTAGTTATATCAATATTTTTGAGTTTTCATCTCTATTGATTATGATTAAAAATAGTTGACTGGTTCGTTTAGCTTATGGAAATTTTCTTGACTAAATTTGGTACACCCACCTGCATAGTTTTATAAAATTGTTATCATGGAGGCATGTTTCAGTGATTTTTGTTTTTTTTTTTTAAGCTGGCAAATTGGCCATGCTTATAGCACTTTGAAGAATTTGTAGCAAAAAAAAGGACACTCAAATGTGCTAATTGTGAGTAGGTCTCATAAATTGTTACTTTTGGTTAAACTTTACATGTACATAGAAAATTCTTAATAGAATTTGACATGTGAATTTGGAAAGTATTCTAGTCAATTGGGCACCTGATTCTTATGAAGAGGTAAGTTATTTCTATTATTCCCTTTTCTGATGTTCACAGAAAGATTAAAGAAAGCTGCGTGTATTCTATTTGTGGTAAAATATATACAACATTAACCATTTTAACCATTTATAAGTATACAGTTCTGTTGCTTAAGTATATTCACATTTTTCAACCATACCATCATCTTTAGAACTTTTTCACTTTCCCCAACTGAAACTCTATACCCACTAACCATTTAATTCCCCATTCCTCTTCCCCTTCGCCCCTAGAACCACCATGTTACTTTCCATCTCTGTGAATCTGCTTGTTCTAAGTACATTGAGTAAGTGGAATGACACGTTTCATCAGTGCTTTTGTGGCTGTAGAATGGCTTATTTTACTTAGCATAATGTCTTCAAGGTTTATCCATGGTGTAGCATGTATAAGAATTACCATCCTTTTTGAGGCTGAGGAGTACTTAATTTTTTACTTATATGTCACATTTTATTCTTTGATTTGTCAGTGAACACTTGGGTTACTTCTACTACCCTAGTCTGGTATTTCTTTTGTTTACCAACTAATGCTGTATGCCCCAGTAACGAAAGAATTATTCTAGGTCTTTATTCCTGATTTTGTATTCTGAATTAATACTTTGCATGTAGCAGTGCCATTAGTGCCATTCTATGTAATGCTGTTATGAACATGGATGTATAAATACCTATTTGAAAATTTGCTTTCATGATCCCTGTGTTACTGTTTCTGGTTTTTCATGTTGCCAGAATTTTTCTGTTGGTTCCTCCTTCTCTTCAAATTACCTTGTCTTTGTGCTTAGGTTTGAAGAAAAGAGCAAGAAGAGAGAAAAGATAGAAAAAGAGAAAAGAAAAAGAAAGAGAGGGGGGTTAAAAGGAAAGATTGACAAAAAGAAGGGAAGAACAGAAAGAGAGAGAAAGGAGTAATATTGGTGTTCAGGAAGATGCTTTGGCCCACACCCGCAATTCCTGGCCTCTGGGGCACTGGGATGGGTAGGTCCCTGGAGGTCAGGGAGCTCCTTACCAGCCTGAGCAAAAGCAAGACTCCACCTCTGCCAAATAGAGAAGGAAAAAAAAAAAGCCCAGCAGTGTGTCACAGTGGGGACCTAGCAGTAGTTAATCATAGCTCACAGCAACCTCAAACTCTTATGCTCAAGCAGTCCTCCTGCCTCAGCCACCCAGGTAGCTGTGACTACAGGTGCTGCCACAGTGCCCAGCTATTTTTATTTTGTCCCCCAGAGACGGAGTCTTGCCCTTGTTCAGTCTGGTCTTGAACTCCTGAATTCAAGCAATCCACCCAGCTAGGCCTCCCAAAGTAGGATAATAGGTGTGAGCCACCTCACCAGGCCTTCTGTTAATTTTTTTGTTTGTTTTTAAGAATCACCGCATGAAAAAAAAATCACTGTATGTTTCCCTGCATCATTTTACATTCCACCAGCAATGCACAAGGTTTTGATTTCTCTGCAACCTTTCCAACTCTTTTGTTTTCTGCTTTTTTGGTGATAGTCATCCTAATGGGTGTGAACAGGTATTTAAGTAATAATACATATAATATGCAGGATATATATTTATTTAGAAATTGTACATTAAGTAAAATTTCCTTGCTTTTGCGTGACTTTTAAATAATTCAGGCTTTTTTTTTTTTTGAAACAGGATCTCTGTTGCCCCAGACTAGAGTGTCATCATAGCTCACTATAGCTTCAGTCTCCTGGGTTCAAAAAATCATCTTACTTCAACCTCATAGATAGTTGGGACTGCAGTTATATGTGACCATATCAGCTAATTTTTCTATTATGTTGTAAAAATGAGTTTTCACTATGTAGTTCAGGCTGGTCTCAAACTACTGGCCTGAAGAAATCTCCCACCTTGGCCTCCCAAAGTGCTAGGGGTATAGGCATGAGCCACTGCCCCTCGTCAGTCATTTCTTTTATTTAGCCAACTAATGCTCTGTGCCCCAGTAACAAAAGAATAAATCTAGGTCTTTATTCCTGATTTCGTATTGTCAATTAATACTTTGCATGTGCCAGGTCTCTTATATGTTAGAAAACATTGACCAGTCTCAATGGATAATAAGCTTCCCATATGCCAAGAGTATAGTGTAGTTATTTTTGTCATTTTTTGTTTCCTTTATTCAATTCATATGGCACTTAATACCATGTAATTTTGTAGTAACTATATTCAAGACAGATCTCTATTTTAGTCCGTATCTTTTGACTTCAATTTGGTTATAAGCTCTTAAAGAGCAGAACCATTATTACTTGCACTCCCCACAAAATTGGCATAAATAACACTGGTGTATACCCCTGGCATATGGGAGTCTTATTATTCCATGAGATTATCAAAGCTTCAAAGTTACGACAGGTAGTAATTTGTAATGGAGATAATACCTATGTTATAGATTAATACTTTGAATATGTCTAATAAGGAACAAGCATGATTCTTTGGGGTTTTTGTTTGTTTGTTTAGAGACAGTCTCAACTTTGTTGCCCTTGGTAGAGTGCCGTGGCGTCACATCTCACAGTAACCTCCAGCTCTTGGATTTAGCCGATTCTCTTGCCTCAGCCTCTTGAGTAGCTGGAACTACAGGCACCCACCACAACGCCCGGCTATTTTGTTGTTGTTGCAGTTTGGCCGGGCCAAGTGTGAACCCACCACCCTCAGTATATGGGGCCAGTGCCCTACTCAGTGAGCCACAGGCACCGCCTGGAACAAGCGTGATTCTAGATCTGTTCTATAAGGCTAGTATTCAGTACTATCTTGAGTGAGTCTACAGAGATTACCCTAGCCTAAATTACTGATATTTGAATTTTTTTTTTTTTTTTCGAGACGAAGTCTCATTTGGTTGCCCTGAGTAGAGTGCCATGCCATCATAATAGCTCATACAGGAACCTTAGATTCTTGAGCCCAAGAGCTCCTCTTGCCTCATCCTCCCAAATAGCTGGAACTACAGGCACCCACCATGACTCCCAGCTAATTTTCTATTTTTTGTAGAGATGGGGTCTTGCTCTTGTTCAGGCTCCTCTGGAACTTCTGAGCTCAGATGATCGACTTAACCTTGGCCTCCCAGAGTGCTAGGATTACAGTTGTGAGCCACCACACCTGGCTAGTATTTAAATATTTAGGTGGTTTTCTAAAATTTTGGCCAGTATTTCTCTTCAATGTTAAGAATATACTGTTATAGAAAACATATTTTTTTAACATGTAGCTTTACTTGTGGAAAACAACTTTTTTGCACACCTAACATGTTTTTCTTTTTGAGACAGAATCTCACTCTGTTGACCCAGGCTAGAGTACCATGGCATCATAGCTCTCAGCAACCTCAAACTCCTGGGTTCCAGCAATCCTCTTGTTTCATCCTCCAGTAGCTTTGGACTGTAGGCACCCACCACAATGCTCAGCTAGTTTTTCCTATTTTTAGTAGAGATGGGTCTCACTCTTGCTCAGGCTGGTCTCAAACTCTCCTGAGCTTAAGCAATCTACCCAGGTCGGCCTCTCAGAATTCTAGGATTTATAGGCGTGAGCCATCATGCCCAGCCTCCCTAAAGTGTTTTTCGTTCTTATGTTCTTAAAAATCAGCATTACCAAATGAGTGATTATCTAGGAAGTGATTTTTTTTTTTCTTTTTTGAGACAGAGTCTCACTGTGTCACCCTAAGTAGAGTGCTGTGACGTCACAGCTCATAGCAACCTCAAACTCTTGGACATAAGCAATTCTCTTGCTTCAGCCACCCAGGTAGCTGGGACTGCAGGCGCCCACCACAGTGCCCAGCTATTTTTTGTTGCAGTTGTCTTTGTTGTTTAGCTGGCCTGGGGTGGGTTCAAACCCGGCTCCTTTAGGGTATGTGACTGGCACCTTAACCACTGTGCTATGAGCACTGAGCCTAGAAAGTGATTTTTTTTTTAAGAGACAGAGTCTCACTTTATCGGCCTCAGTAGAGTGCAGTGGCATCACAGCTCACAGCAACCTCCATCCAACTCCTGAGCTTAGGCGATTCTCTTGCCTCAGCCTCCTGAGTAGCTGGGATTACAGGCACCCACCACAATCCCAGCTATTTTTTTTGTTGGAGTTTGGCTGGGACCAGGTTCAAACCCGCCACCCTCGGTATATGGGGCCAGTGTACTACCCACTGAGCCACAGGCACCGCCCAGAAAGTGATTTTTTTAAAGATCTCTCCACTTAGGTTTCTGATAAAATAGTGATGGCTATATTTATGTAACAAAAAAGTATTGTAATTCTGAGTGATAAACTGCTAAAAAAAAAATAAAACGTGTCAGTGTTTTTCCTACATATAGCTAAAAGAATGAAAACAGATATAGTCTTTAGCACATTGCCTGATTTTCTTTGTTTAGAATGCCTCATTTACTACTATCAGTATGTTTTAATGGAAAACTGTCTTTTGATTTCCAGTACTCAGAAGATATGAAGCATAAGACCACTCTACTTGAACTTCAGAAAATGTTTACATATTTAATGGTATGTTTGAGAATCCTGGAGAGAATAGTAATTAGATATACCTATTACAAAAAGTTCTTTTGTACTACTCTGTCCTGAATTTGTCAGTTACGTCTATTTTGTCATAATGACTTTTAACAGTCATATCTCAGTTGGGTGTATTCTGCTAATTTGTCCTGTGAAAAATACTTCATATCTGATCCTTTTCCAATCATAGGGTCACTCCCTTTTATGCCTGTACCTCTCTAACTGGTTTTTCTTTGTCCTTCTTTATTCCCACTCCTAAAACTACAAAATGATCAAACTTTTAGAAAAGATAGCAAATCTTATATACTCCACTGCTTAAAACTATTCAGTGATTCTTGGGCAGCACCTATGGCTCAAAGGAGTGGGGGCCAGCCCCATGTGCCAGAGGTGGCAGGTTCAGACCCGGCCCCAGCCAGAAACTGCAGTATATATATATATATATATGTGTATATATATGTGTGTGTGTGTGTGTGTGTGTGTGTGTGTGTATTCAGTGATTCTTCATTGTGAAGACAATGCTATTGAAGTTATTAACTATGGCATATATTTGATTTAGCCTCTGGCCTTCAACCTTCTTTCTTATCCTCCCCATATTCAGCTTTACCCTACAGTAACTATAAGTTATTTGACGCTTGCCCTGTTGCTTTGTCACTTGTGCAGTTATTTATGCCACTTCTTCTTCCTATGTCATTCTTCTTCATTTTTTTACCTATCGTCATTTTTCAAGAACCTGCTTGTTCTTCATCTCTGTGAGAAGCCATAGATTCCACAGATTTACCCGAGTGTCTCTAAGTCACCATTCTCTCTGTTGTTTATACCTCTTATATGAATTACCTGTCCTACTATTACAATCATGAGGACAGGGATTATGTCATTTTTATTTCTGCAGTTTTTATCTTCTCATACTTAGTTAAGGATGTAATAAATGATCTTTTTAAATAAAATGTAAAGATTTTCTAGGCATCCTTTTGATTCTATTTTTAGTCACCTTTTAACAGAGCTAGAGCATGCCATTTGAGTGGACAATCAAAAAATTACTGTCATGAACTACTATGTAAAAATCTATTAAAAGAAGCTTTAGTCTCTAGAAAAACTTATTCAGCAAGGAAAAATGTTATATTTCATGCTTTGCAATACAAATGCGAGTCCAAATTTCTTCCTAAAATTCCTGGACTTAAAAATACAAATTTGTTAAGGTAATTTAAGAATTTTCTGCCACCAAGGCCATTAAACTGAAAATCCCATGTCAACCAAATAAAAAGAAATAGAAGAGGGCATTTTAAAACTTTCTTTATAAATTTACTACCAGTTTTGCTATTGTTTTTGTTAGTTATTCATTTAAGAACCTGTAGTAATTTTCTTATTTTTATTTGATACTTAGCATCTTCCCTCTCTCCCCCTTTTCTTTGCAGGAGAGTGAATGCAAAGCATATAACCCTAGACCCTTCTGTAAAACATATACCATGGATAAGCAGCCTCTGAATACAGGGGAACAAAAAGATATGACAGAGTTTTTTACTGATTTAATTACCAAAATTGAAGAAATGTCTCCAGAGCTGGTTAGTACCAGAATACTGAAAAGTATCTTTGAAATTTAAATGGATTTCCCTATATTTTAATTACTGACTTGTGTTTGTTTTATATTTAAAGAAAAATACCGTCAAAAGTTTATTTGGAGGTGTAATTACAAACAATGTTGTATCTTTGGTAAGTATTATACCTATATTTTGCCTTTTGGAGATCTTAATATGTTTTTGTTATAACAAATTACTAATTTTTGACTGTTCCTTGATAAGGATTGTGAACATGTTAGTCAAACTGCTGAAGAGTTTTATACTGTGAGGTGCCAGGTGGCTGATATGAAGAACATTTATGTGAGTAATAGCATATATAATTTTTTAACTATTCATGCTTTTAACTGTATATATAGCAGATTTATGTTTGTCACCTTGAGAAGAAATTAACTTTTTTCATGTTTTTATGTCTTTTCTTTTTTCTGTGCTATTCAATTAAGTTAAACTATAAAACTTTTTGCCTCATTAAAATTAAAATACTTAACCTTGTGAAAAATTTAGTATGATTCCTAGAGAACTTTGTCAGTGTGAATGAAAACAACTTTTTACTACAATTTAGAATTTACTTAGTTTTTTAAAATAAATTAGCTTTCTTGTGTGCCTGTAGCCCAGATTGTAATTGCTGCTTTTTGTATGTTTGCATGGTGCAAATAATAATGTGAAACGTTTAAATGTGGCTTTATACACAGGAATCTCTTGATGAAGTTACTATTAAAGACACTTTAGAAGGTGACAATATGTATACTTGTTCTCATTGTGGGAAGAAAGTAAGAGCTGAAAAACGGTATGCTTTTTGAGATGTAATTTTTATTATTTTGATAATCACAGAATGAAGTAAAGTACTAAGGAAAAAGTAAGATGAAACTTGTATGAAAATTGTTATTAAGCTAAACTCAGTTACATGGAGGTTATTCTCATGTAGCAACTTTTGATTAAGTTATTTAGTGAATTATAATTCATTTTGATATGTTTGAGCTAGAAGAAAAGCTATATTCACTGAACTTGCAAAAATTCTAGATTTGTAGGAGCAGAGACGTGGAGGATGAGGGCAGTGATCATTTTCATTACTTGTATCAACTCTCAAATGTCTAGCTTTAGTGCCTTCCTGTTAGGTAATAGAGTAATTTCCCCTTATCTTTGGGGGATATGGTCCAAGACCCATGGTGGATGCCTGAAATTGCAAATAGTACCAAACCCTATACGTGCATACACTATGTTTTTCCTGTGTTATACTTATACTTATACTTACAATATAAGTATGATTTATAAATTACACATAGTGTTCTTGAACCTTGGGGCCATTATTAAGTAAATAAGGGATACTGGAACAGAGGTGTTGCAATGTGGAGCCAACTGATCTTATAATCAAGAGGGCTACTAAGTGACCAGTATGTTTGCAGCACCTACAGCATGGATATACCAAAGGTATGACTCCCATCCAGAGCTGATGGTGCTAGATTTTTATCACGATGCTCAGAACAGCACACAATTTATGAGTTTTTATTTCTGGAATTTTCCCTTTTTAATGTTTTTGGACTGCATTTGATCATGGGTAACTGAAACTATACAACCAGAACCATAGTAAAGTAGAGAGTACTGTAATAGCTATCCTTTTCATAGAATTTTTTATTTAACAAGCACTTCTCTCAGAATATTTTATGGTTTAATTCATTTAATGCTCATGGCAGTCATTTGTAGTAAATACTATTACTATCCCCATTTTGCAGGTGAAGACATGGAGACATAGAAATACAAAGAAATTTTCTCACTGCTGGTCCCTAAGATAGGAAATAACAAATGAACAGATTTCAGGGAGATAGTTAATCTAGTTGAATTTGAGTTCTCATGGGGAATCTGAGTAGAAAGGTCCTGCAGGCAGTTGGCTGTTATGGTTTGAGCTTAGAAAGAGGTCTGGGGTGAAGTCAGTTTTCAGAGTAAACTGTTGAGTTAAAGAGTGTTGTATAAGGTTCTTACACTGTGTTCATACTGGTTCTTCTTTCCCTTCTTTCTGTATTGATGTTATTTTTGGTTGTTTATGTTTTGGAACATTAATCAAAAGTACTCTTTCTCAGTTTAAGTTTTCTTAAAGAATTTGACAAATAGTAGTTTAGTAACCTTCAAATAAAAATTGCTTTACGGGTGGCACCTGTAGCTCAAGTGGCTAAAGTGCCAGCCACATACACCAGAGCTGGTGGGGTCGAATCCAGCCCGGGCCTGTGAAACAATGACAACTACAACCAAAAATAGCCGAGCGTTGTGGCGGGCGCCTATAGTCCCAGCTACTCGAGAGGCTGAGGCAAGAGAATCACTTAAGCCCAGGAGTTAGAGGCGGCTGTGAGCTGGAATGCACTCTACCCAGGGCAATAGCTTGAGGCTCTATCGCCAAAAAAAAAAAAAATTGTTTTACTTTATATTTCCTTTTCATTTTCTTTATTATTCTTTCATGATTCACATTGATTACATTTTCCCTTTATTCTCTGAAATACTTAATCCTTTGTTCAGAGAATATTTTTTTAGATAAAAAAACATGCATCAGTTGATACAAAAATCAATGGATTGCTTGTTTGAAGAAACATTTTCCTACAGTTTTACAATTCTGATTTTTTTTGTCCTCTTAATTCATTTACAAAGGTTTTTTTTTTTAACCCCTCTATTGTATATTCATTAAATACGATGATCTCTCAATCTGAAGACATCTTGTTTTCAACTTGTATAGCAGGAGGCTCTTAGTGCCATAAGAATGTTGATTTGGAAAGAGTAATTGGGTAGAGATTTTTATTCCTTTTTAATTTTCTCTTTTTTCTTTGTTTTTTATTATTTTTTATTAAATCATAACTTTGTACATTGATGCAGTTATGGGGTTCAGGGTATTGCTTCAATGTACAATGTGAAATGCTTACATTGAACTAAGTAACACATCCATCACAATTATACTCATTTCTTAATAGTTTTGAAATGTACTACTGCATCGTGCACATTAGGTGAGGTTCCTCCCAAATACCTTCCCTCCTCCCCTATTCCCCTTCCTTCCCCTTCTCTCCTCTTCCCTTCTACTTTCTGGACTGTAGTTATGTTTTGCCATTCATATGAGGTGATTATATATTGATTTCATAGTACTATTGATTGCATTGGATACTTTTTTTTCCATTCTTGAGATACTTTACTAGGAAGAATATGTTGCAGCTCCATCCAGGTAAACATAAAAGATGTGAAGTCTCCATCTTTTTATGGCTGCATAGTATTCCATGGTATACATATACCACAATTTGTTAATCCATTCTTGGGTCGATGGGCACTTTGGTTGTTTCCATGTCTTGGCTATTATGAATTAGGCTGCAATAAACATTCTGGTGCAAATGTCTTTGTTATAAAATAATTTTTGATCATCTGGGTATATACCTAGTAGAGGAATTGCAAGATCGAATGGTAGGTCTACTTTTAGTTCCTTGAGTGTTCTCCAAACTTCTTTCCAAATAGGTCGTTTTAGCTTGCATTCCTACCAGCAGTGTAGAAGCGTTCACTTCTCTCTGCATCCATGCCAACATCTGTAGTTTAGGGATTTTGTAATGTGGGCTAATCTTACTGGAGTTAGATGATATCTCAAAGTGGTTTTGGTTTGCATTTCTCTGTTGATCAAGATGATGAGCATTTTTTCATGTGTTTGTAAGCCATGCACCTGTGTTCACTAGAGAAGTTTCTGTACAAGTCTCTTGCCCACATAGAAATGGGGTTATTTGTTTTCTTATTGATTAGTTTGAGTACTCTGTGGATTCTAGTTATCAGACCATTGTTGGAAGCATAACCTGCAAAAATCTTCTCCCATTCTGAAGGTTGTCTGTTTGCTTTACTTACTGTGCTCTTGGCTGTACAAAAGCTTTTTACTTTGATCAGATCCCAGTAATGTATTTTTAGTCTTGCTTCAATTCCCTGGGGGTTCCTGCTTATAAAATACCCTCCCAGGCTAGTTTCTTCAAGTGTTTTTCCCACACTCTCTTCTGGTATTTTTATAGTTTCATGTCTTAAGTTTAAATCTTTTATCCAGTGAGAATCAATTTTTGTTAATGGTGAAAGGTGGGGGTCCAGTTTCAATCTTTTGCAGGTCACTAACCAGTTCCCCCAGCACCATTTGTTAAATAGGGAGTCTTTCTCCCACTGAATATTTTTGATAGGCTTATCAAAGATGAAATGACGATAAGTAACTGGGTTCATCTCTTTGTTCTCTATTCTGAAATCTACTGCTCTGTTTTTCTGCCAGTACCATGCTGTTTTGATCACTATAGATTTATAGTATAACTTGAAGTCTGGTAACGTGATACCTCCTTATTTGTTCTTATTTTTGAGTAATGTATTTGCTATTCGAGGTTTTTTTCTGATTTCATATAAAACAAAGTACTATTTTATCAAGTTCTTTAAAGTGTGGAGGTGGTGCTTTAATAGGGATTACATTAAATCTGCAGGTTGCTTTGGGTAGTATGGACATTTTAACAACGTTGATTCTTCCCAGCCAGGAGCGTGATGTCTTTTTCCTTTTGTTAACATCTTCAGCTATTCCTTTTCTCAGAGTTTCATAGTTCTCTTTATAGAGATCTTTCATGTCCTTTGTTAGGTAAATTCCCAGTTATTTCATCTTCTTTGGCACTATTGTAAAAGGAGTAGAGTCCTTGACTATATTTTCAGCTTGACTATTGTTGGCATATATAAAAGCTACTGACTTGTAAGTACTGATTTTGTATCCCAAAATGCTGCTATATTCCTTGATCACTTTTAAGAGTTGTGAAGTTGAGTCCCTGGGATTTTTTCAGGTATAGGATCATAATCATCAGCAAAGAGTGAGAGTTTGATCTCCTCTGACCCTATTTGGATACCCTTGATCACCTTCTCTTGCCTGATTGCAATGGATAAGACTTCCATTACTATGTTGAAAGCAGTGGAGACAGTGGGCATCCTTGCCTCACTCCTGATCTGAGTGGAAATGTTTTCAATTTTATACCATTCTTTATGATGCTGGCTGTGGGTTTGGTGTAGATGGCCTCTATCAGTTTAAGAAATGTCCCTTCTATGCCTGTTTTCTTAAGTGTTCTGATCATGACAGGATGCTGGATATTATTAAAGGCTTTTTCAACATCAGTTGAGAGTATCATGTGGTATTATTTTATTGATGTGATATATTATATTTATAGATTTGTGTATATTGAACCAACCCTGTAACCCTGGAATAAAACCAACTTGATCATGGTGCATAATTTTTTGATATGTTGTTGAATTCTGTTTGCTAAGATCTTACTGAATATTTTTGCATCACTATTCATTAATGATAATAATCTATAATTTTCTTTCTTTGTTGGATCCTTTCCTGGTTTGGGGATCAGGGTGATATTTGCTTCATAGAATGTGTTGGGAAGTATTCCTTCTTTTTCTATGCTTTAGAAAACATTGTATAATATAGGTACTAGTTCCTCTTGAAAGCTTTGATAGAATTTGGATGTGAAGCCATCTGGTCCCAGACTTTTCTTTTTTGGGAGATTCCGTATTGTTGATGCTATTTCAGTGATTAATAATAGATCTATTCAAGATTTCTAATTCTTTCTAGTTGAGTTTAGAAAGGTGGTGTGCTTCCAGGTATTGGTCCATTTCCTTCTGATTTTAATATTTCTGGGAATAGAGATTTTTGTAGTAATCATTGAGGATTTTTTGAATTTCTGAAGTGTCTGTTATTTTTCCTTTATCGTTTCTGATAGATGATATTAGAGATTTTACTTTCCTATTTCTGATTAGGTTAGGCAAAGGTTAGCCAATTTGTTAATCTTTTCAAAAAACCAGCTTTGTATTTCGTTGATCTTCTGAATGATTCTTTTGTTGTCAATTTCATTTAATTCTTCCTTAATTTTGGTTATTTCTTTTCTCCTGCTGGGTTTGGGATTGGAATGTTCTTCCTTTTCCAGTTGCTTGACATGATCCATTAGGTTGTTGGCTTCCTCTCTTTCTCTTTTCTTGATGAAGACTTCCAATGCTATAAATTTCCCTCTTAGGACTGCGTTTGCAGTATCCCACAGGTTTTGAGAATTTGTGTCTTCATTTTCATTTTGTTCCAATAATTTGGTGATTTCCTTCTTAATCTCATTTTTGACCCAGCTGTCATTCAGCCTAAGATTATTTAGTTTCCATGACTTTGTTTGAGTACAAGGATTCCTGTTGCTGTTGAGTTCAGCTTTTATTCCATGGTGGTCCAAGAAGATACAAGGAATAATTTCTATACTTTTAAATTTGCTGCGGTTAAACTTATGTCCTAGGATATGATCTATTTTGAAGGATGACCTGTGGGCTGATGAGAAGAATGTGTATTCAGTTTTATTAGGGTGAAATGTTCTATAGAAGTCTGTAAATTCCAGGGTCAGGTTTAAGTCTAATATTCTTTGTTAGTTTCTTCCTGGAGAATCTATCCAAAACTGTCAAAGGGGTGTTAAAATCTCCAACTATTATAATGCAGGAAGATATCAAGTTGTTCATATCCATTAGAGTCTGCTTTATGAATTGAGGGGCATTCTGATAGGGTGCATAAATAAATGTTAATTATCAAAATCTTCGTGTTGGGTGTTTCTCTTGACAAGTATCTCCTTATCTTTCTTTATCTTGATTGGTTTAAAGCCAGTTATATCTGCTACTAAAATTACAACCCCTGCTTTTTTCTGGTTTCCATTTGCCTGTATTATACACCTCCATCCCTTCCCCCTGAGTCTATTTTTATCCTTTAAGGTAAAGTGAGATTCTTGTATACAGCAGATATCCGGTTTGAGTTTATGTAGCCAGTCAGCCAGCCTGTGCATCTTTAGAGGACAATTTAAACCATTCGCATTAATTGAGAGAATTGAGAAGCCTGGTTGTGTTTTGGGTGTCATGATTTTCGGATGTCCAGCAGACATTTTTAATCCTTTCACCACTGTCGAAATTGGGTTTTGTTCAATAAATTCTGGGTGAGTTTACTTTGGAGGTAGAGCATTGCACTGGTTGTTGTGAAGGATGGGTCTGAGAATATCCTGGAGAGCTGGTTTAGTTATGGCAAATTTCTTCAACATGTCTGTGTCATTATTTGATTTCTCCATCACAAATGAAACTCAGTTTACCTGGATACAGGATCCTGGGCTGGAAATTGTTTTGTTTTAGGAGACTGAAGATTGATGACCATCTTTTTCTAGCTTGAAATGTTTCGGCTGAGAGATCTGCAGTAATTCTGATATTTTTCCCTTTGTAGGTGATGCTTTTAATTTTCACCTTCGTCTTAACTTTGGCAAAGTTAATCACAATGTGTCTAGGAGATTATTTGGATTGAGTCTTGCTGGGGTTCTGAAACTGTCTGCTATCTGAAATGAAATTCTGTATCTCCTGCAATGCTTGGGAAATTGTCCTCCAAAATCTCTTGGAGTAGAGCATCTGTACCTCTAGGACCATCCTCTTCTCCTTCAGGAATGCCTATAAGACAAATGTTTGATCTTTTGGAGTGATCCCACAACTCTCTCAGGGAATGATCAGTTTTTGCTGTCCATTTGTCTGCCTCTGAGTGTTTGGGAACATTCAAAAGCTTTGTCTTAAGTTTCAGAGATCCTTTCTTCCACCTGGTCAACTCTATTACTGATGGATTCTACTGTATTTTAGAGTTCCTCAACTAACTTTTTCATTTACTTGAGCTCTGCTGTCTCTTTTCTCATTATGTCCATATCTTTGGTGACTCTGTCTTTGAATTCATTAATTTCTTGAGACAACTTTAGAACTACTCTTTAGAATTCAATTTCTATCTTTTCTTACATTCTATTTATCTTATTTGCAATCCATATCCTGAATTCGACTTCTGACATTGCCGCTATTTGTCTATGCATGGCATCTTCAGTTATATCTCCTTTGTCATTTCTTTTGGGGAGGTATTGATCTATTCTGGTTATTCATGTTGCCACAGTTCTTCTGTTGGGTCCATACCACATTTATTTTCCAGCATTTGGTTATTAGAACTTGTAGGGTGAGATTGAATTGGGTTTGCCAGGTAGTAGAGATTGCCCCTTACCAAAGCACTAGACTTTGTAATTGTGGCTTTTCTCCTACAGCCTTACAGAGGCCTCTTTCAGAGCTTTAGCCACAGAGTCTGCGGACCTACTTGGTGAGGTAGCGCAAGCCAGCTCTATTTGATATCAGCCAACCTCTAACCTATCTTAAGAAACCACAGTATTAGGTTTAAATCTTGACTGTGAAGAGATACAAACAGCTGCAGCACCCAGCCCTCACCCTTCAGTTCTTTTCTGCTATAGAACTCAAAGGTCAACCTCAGAATGTCCCTGAGTGGACAGCCCCAGACACAGGTTCCAACCAAATTGTCTCAGGCAGCGCAAACCCTGCCCAGCAGAGAGGGATTCAGGGGTCTTCAATAGCACAATTGGAGCCAGGAATCCACACTCCCGCCTACCAGACTCAGTCCACACTGTTGTCCGCTTCTCTGCTCACAGGCCCAGTTGGAGCCAGGGGCCGTGCCCCCACCACTGGTCTCAGTCCACACCCTGCTTAGCCTCTGCTTGCCAGACCAGTGGGAGTCAGTCACACCCCTGCCAGCCATTTTTTTTTTTTTTTTTTTTTGAGACAGAGCCTCAAGCTGTCACCCTTGGTAGAGTGCCGTGGCATCACAGCTCACAGCAACCTCCAATTCCTGGGCTCAAGCGAGTCTCTTGCCTCTGCCTCCCAAGTAGCTGGGACTACAGGCGCCCACCACAACGCCCGGCCATTTTTTGGTTACAGCCATCATTGTTGTTCTGGGGGTCCGGGCTGGATTCGAACCTGCCAGCTCAGGTGTACGTGGGTGAGCCCGTTGAGCCACAGGCGCCGAGCCACCAGCCAGTCTTAGTCCACCGCCTGGCAAGCCTCTATTTGCAAGCTCTGTTAGAGACAGGGCACTGCACCCCACAGGTCTGAGTCCTTACCCAGTAAGCCTCTGCTCATCAGCCCCACCGGAGATAGGGGACCACGCCATAGTCCTCAGGTCTTGGTTCGCACCCAGCAAGCCACTGCTTAAGGGTTCTGCTGGAATCAGAAGACCATGCCCTTGGTCTCAGTCCACGCCTACCAAGCCTCTGCTCACAGTCCCCGCAAGGGCTGGGGACCAGCCCTGTCTGCCAAACTCAGTCCACACAGGGCAACTACTCTCCCACTGTGGGTGCTGTCAGAGCCGGGGGTTCTGCACCACATCCTGCCATACACAGTCCAACAGTCCAAACCAAGGGTTAACACCACCACTGGCCAGGCCTGGTCATAACCAGGGGACTGCTCCTCCTCCCGCCTAGTGTCCCTTTCTTCCCATACCATTTTTCTTCTCTATTAGTCATAGATTCCATCCTGATGGCTGGTGGTCCACACTATGCCCAGATCTCTCAGTACTAGACCAAACATTCTGTGCCGTGCAGGGGTAGAACTTTAGACCGCCATTTGAAGGAGAAGGGTGGACTGGGAGTTTGGACTTGTGGGGGAAAATAATCTGTTCAATTTTATGCCTGCCGGGGTAGGTTCATAAGTGGGACCTCCCTGGAGAAAGAGATCTTGACATTAATGGCTCTCTCCAGGAGGGTAAAATAAGAGGTATTTTTTTCCCTACTCCTTCGCAGATAGCCTACGGCAGGAGTCCTGTTTGGGGGAGGGGGTCTCCCATCCTCTAGTCAATGGTCTTTGTTCCTGAAATTTGTTTTCTTGAATGCTCTTCCTTGGAGTTACAGCTTGCCAAACTTCTTTTTTGGCTCAGCTCCCCACCTTTGGCTTCATAGAGCCCAATTCCATCCAGTTTTTCTTCCTCTGTTCAGGAGACTCTGCTGAGAGTTGCTACCAGTTGGCCATCTTCCCAGAATTCCCCTAGAAATTTTTAATTGTACATTGAATGATAAGTAGAAATAAGATTTAAAAGAGCATCTTATGCAGTTAGTTACTAGGAACAGAGGCAGAGAAATACAAATATCCTTAGATGTGTAAGAAATCCAGTATCAGGCCAGCCTGCATAAAGTAGAAGATTCCCATTGACCAGTCATAGGAAGAAGATTAATAACTTACAATGGCATCAAGTGACCAACATCCAAATATCTGCCTGAGAAAGGATATAACCATTGCAAAAGATTGAGAACTAAGCTAACAGCAGAAAAAGTGACAGAAAAAAGGCAAAGAAAGAAAAGCAGAATAAAATGGTAACCCAGAAACTGGGAAGAGAATCTCAAGAAGGTATGCAACTGACATAGTTGGCAGAGATAAAAAGAAAATGACCACTGAATAAAAGCATTCAATTTTTCAAGAAGGCAGCTTAGTGGTGTGTTTTGTCAGTGTGTGAATAAAAGCAGGGTATGTGTCATCAAGTATAAACCATTCATTTTAAAAGTTTGGCAGTACAAAACAGCAAGGAATATTGAGGATAGAAAGAGCCTTATGATCAAACAAAGGATGTTTCTAGGAAAAAAAAAGATATGAGTACGTTTGAAGGCAGAAAATGAAAAGCCATAGTACAATAACATTAAAATTGTTTAAGAGAAAGTTTTTCTAGGTCAGTATACATTTGAAAGGAACAGTATTCTTTTTCTCAATGTCAAGAAATGTAGTTGGGGCTGGATATGGTGGCTCACACCTGTAATCCTAATACACTAGGAGGCTGGGGGAGAAGATTGCTTGCTCTCAGGAATTTGAGACCACCTAAGTTTCATCAGCAAAGAGGAAGTCCCCATCTCTACAAAAAATAGAAAAATTAGCTGGTTGTGGTAATGCATATCTGTGGTGCCTACGACTTGGGAGGTTGAGGCAGGAGGAGCACTTGAACCCAGCAGTTTGAGGTTGCAGTGAGGTATAATGATGCCACTTCCCTCTAGCTGTGGATACAGAATGAGACACCATCTCAAGAAAAAAAAAATAGTTGGTTGCAAGAGAGAATAGTGGTAGGTGGACACAATCAAATTAAAGCATAGCTGACTCAGCGCCTGTAGCTCAAGTGGCTAAGGCACCAGCCACATACACCAGAGCTGGCGGGTTCGAATCCAGCCCAGGCCTGCCAAACAATGACAACTACCACCAAAAGCTACTTGGAAGGCTGAGGCAAGAGAATCGCTTAAGCCCAGGAGTTGGAGGTTGCTGTGAGCTTTGACAGCATGGCACTCTACCCAGGGCAATAGCTTGAGGCTCTGTCTCAAAAAAAATAAAATAAAAGTTAAAATTAAAGCATAGCTATGCAGGCACTTGTACGAAGAAGACAGACTTATCGGATGAGAATTTGTTTAAGGAAAGAGTTAAGGACTTAGACAAAATGGAGTCAGTCAAAAGTTAGTTACTATAGAGCAGGGGTCCTCAAACTTTTTAAACACGGGGCCAGTTCACAGTCCCTCAGACCATTGGCGGGCCAGACTAAAAAAACAAACTATGGGGCAGCGCCTGTGGTTCAGCAAGTAGGGCGCTGGCCCCATATACTGAGGGCTGCGGGTTCAAACCCGGCCCTGGCCGAACTGCATCAAAAATTAGCCGGGCGCTGTGGCGGGCGCCTGTAGTCCCAGCTACTTGGGAGGCTGAAGCAAGAGAATCACCTAAGCTCAGGAGGTGGAGGTTGCTGTGAGCTGTGACTCCACAGCACTCTACCAAGGGCGATAGAGTGAGACTCTGTCTCTACAAAAAAAAAAAAAAAAAAACCATGAACAAATTCCAATGCACACTGCACATATCTTATTTTGAAGTAAAAAACAAAATGGGAACAAATACAATATTTAAAATGAAGAACAAAGTTAAATCAACAAACTTAGCAGTATTTCAATGGGAGCTATGGGCCTGCTTTTGGCTAATGAGATGGTCAGTGTCCGGTTCCATATTTGTCACTGCTAGTTGTAACAAGTGATGGAAGTGTGCATCAGTTAGTCTAGATCTGGTTGGAGATTTCAGATGTTTCATTCTGGAAAAAGTCTGTTAGTAGACTTTCCATAAGTGCTGCCAAAGATGGTTGCCATTTTGAGGGCATGGTTCCTGAGATTAGGATGTGTTTCAGAGGGGAGAGATGCACAGAAATTAGGAAGGCTGCTTGACTTGAATGCGTCTTTCAAAGAGTCACAATTCTGCAGTTCAGTCAGTTCCATTTGGTAAATTGTATCCATATTTTCTTTTCTTTTTTTTTTTTTTTTTTTATTTCAAGATACTTTATTCTTAAAACAGGTCACAACACTAAGCTTTTGGCCCATTCTGCCGCTGTGCAAGCTACAAATGCTTGCTGAGCAGCAGAGGGGTGCTCTTTCATAGCATGTCTAAAAAGTGAATAAAAATCCATATAAAACAAATATTCAAATAGTTTCCATAGGAACAATGATAAGTGTGACCCCATCTCCTAATCTTACATATTGCTGCATCTGTGCCAACCCTGCTCTTACAAAGACATTTCAAAACTAGCAGTAATTAAGTTAAATGGTCCCGTAAAAATCCCTTAATGCAAGTTAAACTCGCAATTAACAGCTACAGAATAATATCTACACATTAATACTAGCTGAAGCACAAGTTGCTGGGTGATGTTTCATTCCATTTTCCCAAGCACAAGACACTGGGAGAGTGCCAACATCCTGCTACTTCGGTAAGTAGTTGGGGCTCTGGATTTTCTGTAAAAGTTGCCTCATTGGTCCTGACATCACATAGTAGATCGTTGGCCTCTGGAATCCACTGAAAGTAGAAGCAGCAGCTACAGTGTAAGCACCCATATTTTCAAAGATGCCCACATGCATTTCTGGCAGGTCCCAGGGCTCAACTATCCAGTCAAGGCCATTGCATGTTGGTCCCCATATGCTGGATGAATAGTACTTTTCATCTGGTTTAGGTCTCTTTTGCAGAAGAGGCTTTACATGAGCATGATCATAAAGGATACAATTAAATGATCCATATACTCCATCATTGATGTAATACATAACGGTTTGTTCACTGGACTCATCATCATCATCAGACCCTATCTTTTTCTTTAATACATTTCTTTTGGCAATGATATTAACTGCACGTGTGAAGGCTGATGCAACATAATATCTGCCTGACTCAGCTATGATTCTCACTCCAGAGTCTGATGGAAAGTACTTGCCCAATGCTGGGTTGATTACACCAGTGATCTCTTCAAATCTAAGCTTCACATCCTCAGATTCAGGAAAGCCACCACCAACACCAAGGAGGTACATGCT
>CAUYRH010105422.1:0-18041 GCA_963574655.1 Perodicticus potto | reverse complement strand
CTTTACTTGGATTTTGTCTTGCTGGGGTTTGGAAACTATCTACTATCTGAAGATCTGTATCTCTTGCAATGCCTGGGAAATTCTCCTCCAAGATCTCTTGGAGTAGAGCATCTGTACCTTTAGGACCATCCTCTTCTCCTTCAGGAATTCCTATAAGATGAATATTTGATCTTTTGGATTCATCCCACAACTCTCTCAGGGAATGATTAATTTTTGCTCTCCACTTGTCTGCATCTTTGAGCATTTGGGAATGTTCAAAAAGCTTTGTCTTCAGTTTCAGAGATCCTTTCTTCTGTCTAGTCAACTCTATTACTGTATTTTGGAGCTCCTCAACTAACTTTTTTGTTTCCTGAGCTCTGCTATCTCTTTTCTCATTATGTCCATATCTTTGGTGACTTTGTCTTTGAATTCATTAATTTCTTGAGACAATCTTTGGAATTCAATTTCTATGTTTTCTTACATTCTATTTATCTTATTTGCCATCCATATTCTGAATTCAATTTCTGACATTGCATCCTTTTGTCTATGCATGGCATCTTCAATCATATCTCCTTTGTCATTTCTTGGGGGGTGGTGATCTACTCTGGTTATTCATGTTGCCAGAGTTCTTCTGTTGTGTCCACACCATGTTTGTTTTCCACCATTTGGTTATTAGAACTGGTAGGGTGGGATTGAATTTGGGTTTCCAGGCAGTAGACATAGCTCCTTACCAAAGTGCTAGGCTTTGTAATTGTGGCTTATCTCCCACAAAGGTCCCTTTCAGAGTTTTGGCTGGAGACTCTGAGGACCTACTTGGTGAGATAGCACAAGCTAGCTCTGTTTTGATCTCAGCCAACCTCTGCCCTATCCTAAGAAGTCACAGTATTAGGTTTAAATGTTGGCTGTGAAGAGGTACAAACAGCTGAAGTGCCCAGCCCCCACCCTTCAGTTCTTTTCTGCTACAGAACTTCGAAGGTCGACCTCAGAATGTCCCTGAGTGGACAGCCCCAGACACGAGTTCCAACTAAATTATCTCAGGCAGTACAAACCCTGCTCAACAGAGAGGGGCTCAAGTGTCTCCAACAGCACAATTGGAGCCAGGGATCCACACCCCCACCCATCAGACTCAGTCCACACTGTTGTCCACTTCTCTGTTCACAGACCCAGTTGGAGCCAGAGGCCATGCCCCTACCCACTGGTCTCACTCCACACCTAGCTAGCCTCTGTTTTCCAGACCAGTTGGAGTCAGGAGACCTTATCCCCACTTGCCAGTCTCAGTCCACTGCCTGGCAAGCCTCTGTTTGCAGGCTCTGTTGGAGTCAGGGCACCACACCCTGCCCACAGATCTCAGTTCTCACCCAGCAAGCCTCTGCTCACCAGCCCCGCTGGAGATAGGGGACCATGTCCTTGCCCTCAGGTCTTAGTAAGCCTCTGCTCAAGGGTTCTTTTGGAGTCAGAGGACCACGCCCTTGCCCTCAGTTCTCAGTCCATGTTTGGTCAGCCTCAGCTCGCAGGCTCAGTACGGACTGGGGACCACCCCTGCCTGCCGAACTCAGTCCACATGGGGCAACCACTCTCCTGCTATGGGTGCCATCAGAGCCAGGGGTTCTACACCCTTTCCCACCAGACACAGCCTGAACCAAATGTCAACACCACCACTGACCAGGCATAGTCATAACCAGGGACTACTCCTCCTGCTGAGCATCCCTGTCTTCCCTCCACCCTCTTTCTTCACCTTTAGTCACAGATTCTGTCCTAATGGTTGGTGGTCCACACTATGCCAAGATCTCTTAGGAAAAGACCAAACACTCTGTGCTCTGTGGATGGCAGAGCTTCAGACCGCCATGTGAGGGGGGAAGGGTGGACTGGGAGTTTGGACTTGGGGAAAATATCTGCTCAATTTTATGCCTTGTTGGGTGGTGTCTAGGTTCATAATTGGAACTTCCCTGGAGAAAGAGACCTGGGGTTTAACAGCTCCTCCAGGGAGGTAAAATGAGAGGTCTTTTGTTTCCTGCTTGCTTGCAGGTAGCCTGCAGCAGGACTCCTGCTTGGGGGAGGGGTTTCCCATCCTCTAGGCAATAGGCTTTGTACCTGTAATTTGTTTCTTGAATGCTGTTCCTTAGAGTCACAGCTTGCTGAAATTCCTTCTTGGCTCAGCTCCCCACCTTTGGCTTCATGGAATCCGATTCCATTCAGTTTTTCTCCTTCTGGTCAGGAGCCTCTGCTGAGGGTTGCTACCAGTTGGCCATCTTCCCAGAATCCCCCTACAAGTTATTTTTAAAACAATTTTTTTAAACAACTTGTTGAAAATGTTTCTTGAATTAAGCTTATTTCATTTCTTCCCTTAGATAATTTAAGACTTTAAAGTTTAGATTTAGTTTTGTAGTAACAACCTTTCATTTGGAGATGAACTATCCTAAAGAAAAAGTTTTTAAACCATCAAGTAAATAAATATTCATAGTTTTATTACACAACTTAAGTGTGATTTACCTAGTAACAATTCTATTTGGAAATAATGTTTCTGGGTTTTTTTGTTTGTTTGTTTTTTCTCAAAGAATAAAGAAATATAATCAATTCTTTTTAACATAAATGCTTATTATATCCTCAAATATCAGAAATGTTTCTTTTGTCCACATGGACTTAAAGTTTATATCCATTGTTGTGTATAAATCTTCATTCAAATAGTGAATACAATTTCTTTCTGAAATACATAGATTACTGAATTTACCAGTTCACTGGCTCACAAATTCTATAATTTAGCTATAATTCTGACATTTTTTTCTGTATCTGTAATCTCTAAAAATAACAACTATTTTGTGAATACAGATTTTAAATTGACAATTTAGTTTAACTTTCATTTTAATCTCATTCATGCACACAAAATCACACATCATATGTTAGAAATGAACTCTTACTAGTTGAGTGTAAAAGAGCATGACAATGTGCAATATGGAAGATAATTTTTCACTATTCCTCAATTATATTAGGTTAATACTTATTGGAGGTATTCGAACTGGAGTTCTGGGATAATTTTTTTGTTTTGTTTGTTTAAACCCAGCCTGCATACTTCAGAAGTGCAGAAAAATAGTATTATTTAAGGTGTCTTCTTTGGAAAAGGTATTGAATATGGCAATGTTCTTCAATTTATTTTTTTCTCTCTCTGAGAATTATACACAATGATTCTCTGAGAATTTTCCTCTCAATTTTTTTGATGGCTCATTTTGTACTATTACTGAGGAGTACTAGAAATTCTATCATTTAATTGTGATTGTCTAAACTAAACTAAAGGTCCATCTAAACTTGGATGCACCTTTAAATACTAATTTTCAAAAAATTATATTTCATATTTGAATCGATAATTTTATAAAATAATTTTAGTAAAGGTTTGCTGCAAGACATCTTCGTGTGTGTGTACATGTGTGGGTATGTTTCAGCAAGTACTTACTGATTACATGGTGACACGTAGTATCCTTAAAGCAAGAAAACTTGGTTTCTATATAAGTATTAGTGTGCAGAAAAAAGATATCATTTAAAATCTGTAAATTAAGTATATAATTCAAGAAAATAATATATGCATTACCACCTGAAATTATACTATTTATTAAATTATGTGCTTACTCTCTGTTTTCTTGCCAAATGTGTAGGATCTGGAAAACAAATATAGCTCTGTATGATTATTTTTAATAATATCCTAGAGATAAAAAATTTAAGTTTAGATCCAGTTGTATAAATCTTCTTTTTATATATGTGACTTGTAATGCTTATATATTTTTCTAGTGAGCAAAATCAAAGGGAAACTGTGTTTCACTCATACTGCCTGGATTTAGTTATAGTGAAAGATGTCCACAAAGGAGCTAAGCTTTCTAGAGATGCACATAAAGCTATCTCCCAGCCAACCACGCCAAAAAGAATGAGAGTCATTAATTATTTCCTTCTAGAACTCATCAATTTTAACACTATAATCTTAGACAGAAGAAAATAGAAATCTAAAATGATAAGGGGATTTTCATAAATTTATACTTCTTCAAGTAAAAAGATATGAGAAATATGTGTGTTGCCACCACGAAGAGATATTATTTTACAACCTTGTTTTCATATATAGGAAATAAACTTACTTAACAAAACAAATGTGGGCATGTAAATGAGGAAGTTATGATTTATTCAATCATTTATTTGTAATTTAAATTCATTTACCCTGTTTTAAGGATTGTGCTGCACACTTGAGTTTTTTCATGCAATGATAAGAAATATACTATGCTAAAATTTATGGTGCAGGATAGATAAGGTGATTATCATTGAAAAATGAGCTGTGCAAATATGCTAAATAATTTCAACATATCATAAAGACTTTAAAGGCAAATAGGATAAAATGAGGGAAAATTCTTGTCAAAGGACAGAGTAGTGGAAAGGGAAGTCCATTCCAAGAAAATAATGATTAGACTGATACTTGGTAAATAAAAAGGATCCTTCAGGGATCCAGATATAAAAATATCTCAAGAACATTTGGAAACCAACATGTGCAAATTTGTTGAAAACAGAAAAATTTGTCAAGATCATCTGGGAGCCACTAGATCAGGATGAACAAGAACAAGGATGGTTTAAGATGTGGTTGGAGAAATAGGCACAGAATCCAGCATGCCTTCTTGGTTCTGGTCAAACTCTGTTTTGTTCGTGTTGTGCAACAAACTATCAGTTCTCATTGTACAACAAACTACCCATATGAAAATGCTGGATCACATTGTGTGCTTTAATTTTCTGGTTATATGAAATTCAGATAATGGTTCTTCTTATCACCAGGTTATGTTGAGAATCTAACAACATAAGATTCGTGGAAATGAGTTGAAAATTTAAAAATGCTATGACTCTATGGGATTATGACAGTGAGAGACATAACCTGCTTGAAGCATCAATGTTTCTGCCAGGCTTTAGTATACATACACAAAGGTAAGTTTTCAATAAGATGCCATGATTTTGTGGTAAGTTCACTAGATTCTTTGACACCCATATGGCGTATTGTAACTAAATCTAAAATAAATGGCAAGGAAATGAAATAGAGTGTGTTGATCATGAGAAAAGTTAATATTGATCTTGTTGCAGAATATTCTTCTTCTAGAAAGTTCTTATTACAACCTTTTGGAATAAGTAAATGTTAACTAAGAAAACATATAGGAATGTGATTTTTCTTCACCTAAAATATCTTTAGAGCACAGGTGCCAATGGGATATCTGAGAAGAATGTTTATATACATTTCTCTATCATCACACAACGTGTATGTAACGAAAGCTTGGCTACCCAGCAAAACATCCAGAGGCTGCTCTGATATTCCTTTCAAGCTGCTAATATGTGCAACATCTATCAATAGATTCTCATCATTCACATCACCTACACTGATGTAAATCTCTGTAAAGTTTAAATTGTTTGTATAACTTATAGCTCAATAAGAATAGATGAATTTTTGGTAAAAAATGTTAAGAGGGACACAACATTTCAAATGTCTGAGTATTTGAAGCAGTACGAAACAGGGTGTCCTTAAGTGTCCTGTAGGAAACTAATTCCTTCAAAATTGTGAGTATCGTTTGTCCTCGATGTGATTAATTTATTCTAAAAGTAAATGGTTAAGTGGTATAGGATATCCAAATAGTTCTTCATTATGTTAGATTATACAACTTATTTCAAGTCCTAGTTCTTTGAGAGTTTTTTGACAAAAGTCAGTAAAATAGTACCTAATGAGAGTTATGTAGTTTTTTTCTCCTAATTCTGAATTTCAGAACCTGATTATAACAGGGAAGAACAGGTTTAAAAAAGAGCTTTCATAATCGATTGAAAATACACTATATACACATAAGAAAATAAAAAAATTAGAATGATAAAAACGTGCAGTAGAGGAGAAAATCAATAAAAGAATTCATACAGAGTACTTCGAATGAGCTTTAATATATTGTGTGTGTGTGTGTGTGTGT
Source organism: Perodicticus potto (assembly GCA_963574655.1). Classification (NCBI taxonomy): domain Eukaryota; kingdom Metazoa; phylum Chordata; class Mammalia; order Primates; family Lorisidae; genus Perodicticus; species Perodicticus potto. Next base: position 12,102 of record CAUYRH010105422.1, on the reverse strand, counting down.
GTGAGAGAGAGAGAGAGAGAAAGTGAGAGAGAGAGAGAAAAAATAAGAGAGAGAGACACGGAAAGATACATATAGAGAGAAGAGGTAGGGAGAGAGGAAAGGTGGAAAACTTACCCCAAATGACATTAAATTTTCAATGTAACATTTTCCTAAAGTCATCGTGAATGCCTTATATTCTTTACCATATTCATCTTGGGAATATCTTGTAAAACATATTTTGCAGGCAGGTAAGATATTTGACTTTTTTGTATTGCTGTGGTTTAATCCACTTGTGAATTTGAAACTTAAATCCTTTAAAGATTCAGTGCCTTTGAAAATGCTAATTTCAAAAGGATTTTTATTTCTTCTTTTTGTTGTAAAAGTAATCACTCTTCTTTCTGGGGAATTATATGCTACATTCTATTTTATTTTTATTGCATTTTTTACATTAATCTTGTTCTTTAAATACCCTAGTTACAATGCTGCCTATTTCTAGCAATTCTGTCAACACAAGTGTAAGGCGTTCTTGGAAAAGAAAAAAAATTACATTGAAGTTTTATAAAAACTTTTTTCCTTCCTTTTTACTTTTTGCTTCAAAACACTGCACTCCAGTGCTGCTTTTACATTTGAGGCTAAGTCTGCAACTTGAAAATATTGATTCTTTTATCTGCGGGTTGTTCGTATCAACAGCAGACAGCACAAATGAACGAAAATACGTGTACTTTCTTCCGTTTCCAAAAAGACTTGTCATCTGTCTGTGGTCCTTCCTAATGAAGGCACTAAGTCCCTTTCTTTAATTTTATATAGTGCATTTTAAAGAACAGTTCCACAAAAGTTTCTATCTCAACAAAGAGAAAAAGAAAGGGTAGAGACATTTGGAAACCTTGCTATAATATAATGACACATGCCATCAAATTTTTATGGAGTGCTTTGTAAATCCCAAACACTTGTTAGAGTCTGGAGATAGAATGGCCAGAAGTGTGCATGCTCTCTGATTTCTTGGAACATCTGCTCCTGCAAGATGAGAAAGACCAGTTGTGTGGAAAACAGCATTTGTATTTTCAGAAATTCCTGATGGACAAGGAGTAGTAGAGTAAACAGATATTTACTATAAATATCTAAAGACCCAGGTTCAAGGTCCAGCGACTACTAATTAAATTCTTAAATGTAAAATAAAACTCCAAACATTTATCCAATAGTGCTTCTCAGTGGCCTAAGATAAGACTGTGACAAAATTGCTGTAGACATCTTGTTTTGTTTTTTTGTTTGTATGTTATTTTCTGGTTTTGTTGTTAATCATTAACACATCCTTACTTTCTAAAATATTTCCAGTTACATATTAATGATATAGATTGATATAAATTCATTGATTCAATGATTGCAAAACATTTGTAATTATGGAAAATACTTTGCTTTCGGTACTTGCATGTTACTGGGGACTCCCTGTTTAACATCTAGAGGTTTATATTGAAAAATGGATCAAAGTGATTTAGCTCCCCTATTATTCCTCCAAGCTACTACATTTTATTAACTATTAAACAAAGATAACTAATCTTTAGAATATTTTTTCACACAATTTAGGTTCAAATGTAGGCTACATGATATTTTGATAGATGCTTGCTTTTAGTTTGTGAATCTATTGACATTGTTGATTCAAATCCTGAATTCTCTATTAATGCCAAATGTTTTGCATACTTCTCAGGAATTAGCAAAATAAATTAGGAAGGAAATGCCTAAAATTGAACTAAAAGTAAAGGCTAGATTGACATACTAAGACTATCAGTGCTGCTAAAAATTTTTCTGTCCACCCCTGTATAAAGATATTGGTGCCAGGTTTTCTGAGGAAAAAAATGAAAAGAGAAGGGGATACTGGAAAGGTGATAACAAAAATAAATTTTGGTTTAATTTTGTTTTCTCTCTTTTTCTTCATAACACTTCAGAAGGTCCATTCGGAACTAAACCAGAAATATCTAAGCATAAATTTTTATGACAACCAGCCAGGCATTTCTTAGCCAAGTCATGATTTTTTTTTTTTTGCCATTGCAAAATTTTCTCAAGTTCCCAAGTGATCTCGACTAAGAAACAGTGAATTCTCTCACAGGTAGCAATTATTTCTTAAAAAGGTAGTGTGTATACATGTGTGTGTGTGTGTTGAGAGGAACAGGAGTAGAGTCGGGGGGAGAGTTGGTGAGAAGGAAGGAAGGCCAGTCCAGTGCAGGGATTGGAAAGCCTTATTAGAGAAGAAGAGAAAACGAGCAGAGTGGAGTCTGGCCAGAAGTCAGGTCAACTGTCACACAGTTTCAATAGGCTTCTATTACCACTTATCAGTAGGGTTGGCTTGTGGGAGGGGGTTCCTAAAGGGAGTCATCTTTTGTTGAGGCACTGATTTTTTGCACGAGGACAAATAGTTATTTCCTCAATTGGCCACCAATCCGGACCAGGGTAGAAAGTTGTTGTTTCCTAGGAACACAGCCTTGAAGCATTTCCGGGAGTAGGAAGGGGGTTTGCTGTTGGATTTCTGGCCTCTTTCTTTCAAAAGCTGTTCCCCCAAATGGCTGTGCTCTTCTCAGGGTCCTGAGGATTTTGTTTCCAGATGTGTCCCCACAAACAGAGGGTAGGATGGCTTGTAAATAAATGATTTGTCTCACTTTCCCTAAAGAAACAAACTCTATACTAAAACACATGAAAGGCAAAAGGCTTCTGTGACAAAAGAATTGTGTGATAGGCTATAGTCAGGGTTTCCATTACTGGGCAGTGTTAATGTTGATCTAATAAGGCAAAAATCACACATCATGTAATTCATTAGCTTATTCATACCCACATTTAAAAAACTGAATGTTATAGAGACAGCATTCTCACCCCTCGGCTGGAAATGTAGGATGAAATGGATTTCCTAAATTAAAACTGGACTAAGAATTGTTTGGAACACCTTATTCTGTTTAACTTTATCATTGACAAGGTTCATTTGAGCACATCATCGCATTTGAGTCATTAGAAAAACTGAGAAGACAGTTTATACATTTTTATGTATTTAAGAAATAAATTTATTTGTGCATACTCAACTAGAATGGTTTTCAAAGACTAGACCATAAATTTAATATATGTATCCCTCCTCCCTCCACCTTGGAGTCTGTTTGCATCTCTGCCAACTTGTTAAAATAAAAAAAAAAAAAGATTTAAAAACTTGCATTTCATTTACATTGTTCCTCCACAGACTTCATGTTTCCAATCAGTTCTGCTATTCCTTTTCCACATTCTATATGAATATTTCAAATGTATATCAAAAAGCTTTACTGTGTATGTAAATAGGCATTATAAGCTTCATAGAATACAAACTTTCAGAATGATGTCTCCATTATTTTGTTCTAAATGAATACATGATTATAATTTTAATTGTCATTTATTTTCTTATTTTTATTTTATTAATATTATTATTTAATTAATTAATTAATTAATTTATTTATTTATTTTGCAGGGGTTTTTTTGGCAGGGGCTGGGTTTGAACCCACCACCTCTGGTATATGGGGCTGGCGCCCTACTTCTTGAGCCACAGGTGCTGCCCCTATTATTATTATTTTTGAGACAGAATCTCACTTTGTCATACAGCAGAGAGCTGTGGCATCACAGCTCACAGCAACCTCAAACTCTTGGGCCTAAGTTGATTCTCTTGCCTCAGCTTCCCAAGTAGCTGGGACTATAGGCACCTGCCACAATGCCCAGCTATTTTTTTTTATTGTAGTTGTCATTGTTGTTTGGCAGTCTGGGGTCTGGTTCGAACCTGCCAGCCCCGTGTATGTGGCCAGCGCCCTAGCCGCTGAGCTACAGGCGCCAAGCCTATTTTTTCTTACTTTTAGAAATGAAGTGTCTTAACCATTAATAAATTCAACAAATATTTATTAACATGTAACTCCATAACAGATTTTAAGCTATAGGTTGGATATGTAAATTTGAATTATACACAGATATTGACAACAGAAATAACAGGTACAGAAATTATGTAAAATGATTGATGTTTACATTTATTAGTTCAGTCTAAATGCATGCATCTTTCACTGGAGACATCCATTCTTTCTGTAGTTTCCACCATTTTTGTTAGAATTCCATTCTTTAATTATATTTGTCCTTAACTTAGTTGACTTGGACAAAGTTATTATATTTTTGTTTTATATTGAATCTTCTTTATTATATACAAGTGTATTATATTTCATTTATTTCAGCTCTATGCCACTGTTGAGGAAAGCAGAGCATTAAAATTATCTCTGACATTTTTGTTTGTGTACTTAACAGTGCTGGGATCCTCCAGACTTGTGCTCAAACACCAGCCCCTTGCGGATTTCTGATTAAGGTCAATAAACCTCTAGAATTCCAAGTATCGCTTCTGTCAGATGGGGATCACAGATATGCCTAACTCATAGGCTTGTTGTAAATTTATTTTATTTTTTTATTTATTTAGAGACAAAGTCTGAAGCTATCGTCCTGGGTAGAGTCCCATGGCGTCATAGCTTACAACAACCTCTAACTCAAGAGATCCTTTTGCCTCAGTTTTTCTATTTTTAGTAGAGATGAGGCATTGGTTTTGCTCAGGCTGGTCTCACACTCCGGAGCTCAGGCAGTCTACCTGCCTTGGCCTCCCAGAGTGCTAGGATTACAGGCATGAGCCACTGTGCCCAGTCTGTTGTAAACATTTTAAATGGTAATCATAAAAAATACTTACACAGTTATCTAGCATATTAATCAAAATTAGTTTTGTGTTTTTTTTTATATTAAAAAAAAAGTCAACCCAAACCCAATCATTATGCAAGAAAAATGAGGAGAGCTTTGGCTTTGATATGAAAGTGAACAATTATTTGTCAACAATGAAATGATTCAAAACATTAATAAAACAGAAATACGGAAACAATCTGGGGCCCAACACTAAGGGAAACAAGGAATTACATTATTTTAGGAAATCTAGAAAACTATATATGTCACTAGCACGAAGAAGCACTGATTGGTAAAGGGAATTTAAGTTTAGAAATTTATTTACAAATATTATATCAGATTATATGTATACATACATATGAAGTTGGGCAGTTACTTCACAAATTTAGCATAGAAAAAGTGCTACCTGTGAAAATAACTTATGGTCACCTCTGAATTACTCCCTTTGGGGATTTATACATGGATGCCACTGCCTAGTCCACCATTTAAAGCAATTTTGGAACTCTTTCTGGCATGACTATCAGAGTTGTACTCATACAAGGTCTGACAATTAAGTTTGTGAACTCATCTTAGAAAAAGTTGCTGCATACTTGATTGTTGAATATAACTAAGGTCACCTTTGAAGTACTCCCCTTGGCCACCTGATGATCACAGTGATATTCAGCAATAAGGTATGTAGGGTATGTAGCACTTTTTCTAGAATGAGTTCACAAAATTAGTTGTCGAAAGATTTCATGTAATGATAGCTTTGATAACCATTCCAGAAAAAGAGTTCCAACATTTCTTTAAAGGGTGGACTAGTCACTGTCATAGGTGCATAGCTACCACAGGGGAGTGCCTCTAAGGTAACTGGAGTATATTCAACAATGAGGTATGCACCACTTTTTCTAGGATGAGTTTGCGAACTGAATTGTCCAATCTCATATATATGTACACTTCATAGAGTAATATATAAATATATATATATATATATTTTTCATATTTATATCCTACTTCCATGCAGAGGATTTCCTTCTTTAAGATACTGTGTTGTATTTCACCATGTGACTTATTTTAGACTCATGGTAGGTGGAAACTACTATCCTGACGTTTTGCATTGGGATTTGCTTTGTTAAATTCTGAGAAAATGTGATGTGATCTTAACATAGAGAATGAAAGCAAATTTCCCTATATAAAAAGCTAAAGAATATGATATTAAGGTCATAAAATATTTTTTCTGGATAGTGAACTTGAAAAAATAAGTTTTTTCATGCGGAATGATGAGAAGAGTCTCATTATAGATTGGCATTAGAAAGTAGAAAACATTAATTATTTTACATATGGTGGAGATTATAGTTCAAGGAAACCAACAGTCACTTACTAAGATTTATGAGGGAGAAGTAATTTTTTTGAAACAATCATGCGTCATTTCCTATGCATTCTCACGCACCACGTGTGTGGTTAGTCAAATTGAACACTGCTAGCTCTACTACAAGTACATGCATAGCCATATTTCAAAAATTGAAATGTGATACAAAGGAGAGTTAATAATTTAGAGATTGAGCTCCATAAGAATATGAAAAATGCTATTATCTTCAGGAAAGGTGGAATATATTTTAAATTACATAAGGTATTCTAAGTCTGTGTAGGAAAATCAATCCTTGAACAGAAAAGTAGGAAACGCAATGATACAGAAGGTAGAAGAAAGGATATGTTGACATAGTCTTTATGGAAGAAAATGAGATGCCTAAAGAAAGTAATAAATAAAAGTATAATTAGTGGGGAAAATGGTAAATATGTGTGTGTAATAGAAAAAGTTGTAAATTATGGGAAAAGAGGTTAAGCTATATAAGTTTTTCTGGATGTATTTTCTTAAGTATGCTTTATATGATCTCGCTGGATAAATATACTTATATTGTCTGTTCTTGTTTGTTACCATATGGAATACTAATTTCATCCAGGAAAAATAAATAAAAGGGACTTCCTCAAAGTATTGAACAGAGTAAACACACTGACATGAAATGTCCAGTGTTGTAGCACAGAAAATTTAGTGGTGATGGTGATTCCATAAAACTTGCAAGATCTTAATTGAAAAAATAGAAAACCACCAATTTTGATGTTCAGTTAGGACTCTGGCAAAGCAGAAATGTGAAATTCCATGCATTTTTAGAAGGTTTAAGTAATTAATTTGACCAAACTTTGAAAACGAGAATATTTAGTGTTGCATAAATATTACTTCTATTGTGTTTTCCAAAAGTATTTCACACAATTATATTCTAGGCATGAGCCCAGCAGGTTTTATTATTGTTTCTGTTATACCTTTGAAATTGCCCTTAGCAAAATGTATTGACTTGGTCAAAACCCAGAGTTGGAGAGTTCAGGAGGCTGCAGGAGAGCAGCCTTTCAGAGTGGTTTGAGACAGACAAATGAAATGCAGAATCCTGTTCTGGTTAAGAACAAAAATTTGGGAACCATATTTTCTAAGTCCTAATTTAGCTATCTGAAGTTTACTTGTTATGCAATGGTTTGCAAATTACTTAGTTTATTTGTGTTTTTATTTCCCTCGTCACTGAAATTGGAACAATAAAATTGCCAATGTTACTAGGTTGTTAAGAAGATTAAATAAGTTAACATTGGAAAGACATTGGAAAAGAGCACAGCAAATAAATAAGTACTATTTGATTATATGTTAAATAAATTACAAACTGCAGAATACAAAAACACTTTATTCTACTATGTCATGAAAATATGATTGTAGATTAGAAAAGTGGTCCAGATGTTTGGTATTCTTTCTACCTTTTTACTGCAGACTCATATTTCTACTTAAGAAAGGCTCATTTTTATAATAATTTAATATCTCAATGGATCTCATAAAACATGATGACATTAAAAGCTTTCAGGGAATATCTTACTAGTTTTTATACTATATATAAAAATATTCTTATCTATACCATTCCAGAAAAAATAATTAATTTTAATTTTTCAAAATTAATAATTTCTGGAAAACGAGGGTAATATCAAGAAAGGATAAACTGAATGAGATATACCTAATTTAATTTTTGGACATTTTAGAGAAACAGAATACTGCATCATTCTGGAATCAAGTCATAGGAATTGAGACTCAGATGTTTCATCTTTGTTCCAATATGAATATTTTCTATTTTTTATGTTTGGTCTTTGCTATTCATATCTACTTCCTTGGTCTTCACCATTTCACCTAAGTAGGTTTCTCGTTTTTCTGATTTTTGTATGTCTGTTTTGATATTTTTGCTCATCCTGTTTCAAAAGCATGAATATACTGTACAAAAGAAAAATGGAAACAGAAGGAAGAAAGATAAGAAGGGATCAAAATGAATGCTTATGTAATATTCCCACATAGAAGATAAAAAATAATTTGTATTTGACAGGACATGATATATAGTCTTTCTGAAAATTGACTGTGTGAACTGTCAAAAGCAACACAATGTTCAATTTATTTTAAGGCTCTGTAAACTTGTTTCTCTTCAGACAAAAAAAAAAAAAAGAAAAAATCTAACAGCAATAGAGAATAAGGCTTAGAAAAGCAAGGAGCTCCAACAGCAATCTTACTCCTTGCAAATTAAGGAGTTTTGTGCCACCTCTTTCTCTTACAACCATTTTAATCACACAGTTCTTCAAAATGAACAAAGTCATGCTCATGTATAATTAATAAATATTCAGCATACCTACTGACCTAAGTTCTTCTCACTCATTAAACTCACACTAGCTATTCTAGTTCACAAATAATCTCAATAAATTTTCATGACACTTCGGTTTGTTAACACAAGATAAAGTATTTACTTTTTCTCATTTAATTCTGCCTCAAGTTTTAGTGCGGGCTGTAAACAACATGGCCAACACCCAGCACTCCTTTTGTACCAGATCCTTCTTATGGCATTCTGTGCGTTTAAGTTCTCTTGATTCTAGGCTCTATTTTTTATGCCACCTGACCTCAACAAGAAATACATATGGATAATACATGGAGATCTCTTTACAGCATCTTGATCAGCTAGATGTATTTCCTTTGTGTATAGAAAACATGTGCTCACCTTTTGGTTACCTAACTATTCTTTCATCTGTTCTGTTTTATTGACAACTTTAAAGTGAAAATAGCTACCTTTTCTACTTATGAGTCATGCAGATTTGTATTTTATTTTTTAATAAATATTATATTATTGATTTATAAATAATTTGAACAAGATAGAGAAATTTTATTTATTTTTTCCAAAATTTGTGATATATGACTTTAATAATTTTATCCCATTCTCAAGATTCATATTTTAAAATGTTAACTCCCAAAATGATAATATTAGGAGGTGAGGCTTTTAAGAGTCATTAGGTTATATGGGCAAAGCCCCCATGAATGAGATTAATGCCTCATAATAAGAGCATGAATGAAGGAATTTCTATCTCGATTGAATGAAGATGCGAGGAGACACAGATTCTGCAAACCAAACAAGAGTTCCTTAAGTAAACTTGTTGGCACCCTAGTCTTAGACTTTCAAGACTCTAGAAATGTTAGAAATAAATGTCTATTTTTTAGTCTGTAATATCTTAGTATAGCTGTCCAAACTAAGACGGATGGTATCCAATAAGAAGTTACAATTAAGCATGCCGTTAGCAAAATGGCAGAAAGGGAGATACTAGCCCTGGGATCTTCACAAAAAAAATTTAGCTATTTATGAATAAAAATACCTTTGAGAGCCCTTAAATTTCAATTAAGAGTGTGCAGCACCGCAGTAGAGAAAAAGTTGGGAATAGTAATAGACAAAGGATCACTGTATAGACTGGCATACCTGAGACACCTTGAGATGCCTAGAAATAGAGAACAAGGGAGGAGGCTGTCAGGATCAGTGCATGGTGTGTGTCCCCACCGTCTCCGGTGGCCTGCTCTGCAGAGCACACTGGCAGCTTTCATCACTTATTGTACAAGAGTACAGACCATATTATCTCATTTCTGTAAAAGGTACAGGAACAGATAAAAATAGTCTGTACTGTTAGAAGTCAGAATAGGAGAGTGTGAGTGGGAGAGAGCAAAAAAGGGGCTTTTTAGGGTTCCCCTGCTACTCTTGTTTCTTAATCTAGATGGCGTCCGTGCAGATGTGTTCAGTTTGTGAAAATTCATAGACCTATGACCTTATAATACTTTTCTGTATGCATATTACATTTCCATAAAGAGTAAAACAGACAAAACATAATTTTTAAAATGTTTATGCAAATATTGCACATAAATGTTTATAGGCAAAGATAGAAATATACAAATCTATCAACTGATGAATAGATACAAAACAATGAGATAGCTATACAATGAAATATTATTATTCATCCATAAATGAGTGACATAGGAAACCATGCTACGATATGGACAAACCTTAAAGTTGTGCTAAGGAAAATAAGCCAGGTGGCACAAGATTATATTCATATGTGATTATATTCATATGAAATGCCCAGAAGAGGCAAATCTATCAAGACAGAATTTAAATTAGTTGTTTTGGGCTGAGAAGTGGGAAGTTTGTGGGGGATGGCAAAAGGGTAAGAGACTTCCTTTTACAATGATACGAACATTTTAAAATTGATTGTGATGATGGTTGCACAACTCTATGAATGTATGAAAGATCATCAAATTGCACGTGTTAAATGTGTGAATTATATCTCAGTAAAGTTGTTACCAAGAATACCACAAAATCTAAGCAGCTAGATTTTACATTCTTTTCTACTGCTTCTGAAAAATCACTTCAAATTTCTCTGAAATGTAAAACTGCATTTTTAATACATTTTCATGAAATTTATTTTTCTGATTATAATTAGCTGCTTTGATAACAAATTCTTCTGTTTAGGGGGATCATTAAAATACCAGTTCCAGCCTGTCATAGTCTATGCTTTATTAAGCAGAATTTCTGTAACATTTGCTGTTTTGTTTAGTAGCTAATTTTAAACCTTTCTGTGTTTGTATTACTTTCTGTGCTTAATTTCTTGATGTGTGAGTTCTGTAGATCTTCTGTAACATTAGGGAATACTTCTAATTTCACAAAGTCTGGTTGTATCTAATTCACATGATTCTAAGCAGTGTTTAGTAGTTCTCACCCCCTCCTACTCTTTCAAAAATCTTTGTAGCAGAATACAATGAGAATTAAATATTATTTTGGTCAAAATATTATCAGCATTTTCTTTTTCTCTTCCCAAACCTCTCTGTCCTTAACATCAGTTAAGCGAAAATACTAGCTGGAATTTTTTTTTTTTTTGCACATTTTTAATAAACATCAATAGAAGAACTTCGTCATGAATATAACTTGCATTGATATTTAAGGCAGTTTAGTTCAATGTAAAAGATAATGTAATCACAAAGATTATTAGAAACTGATAAATATCTGAATTCAAGAATTTATCAGTTACTATGGAAAGCATTTTAAAAATGAGTTGTGTGTATTCATTCATTCATTCTTTCATTTTCACTTATATTTATTTATATTTATTTCCACTCCATTTACTTTGGTTTGTTTCCATATTCATGACTTAATATCGTTAACATTTTTTTCTTAATTTTAGGAAAAATTATATTAAATATCTTAATTAAAGATAATTTGAGAATTAAAATTAGTAATTTTTTTAGAGAAATGCTTGCTGTCTAGATATTACTGGAATTGCATATAGATATAAGATATGAGTTAATATGTTGCTTACCTCAGTAGGGTGAAAAACTTCCTCAGCAAAGGTTTGGCAGTGTTTCACAAGGAAAAGAACAAGTCAGATTGATAATTGTTTCAGCTTCATTGGTTTATAATTGACAAAAATTATATATATTTAAGTTATAGAACTTGATGTTTCAATATACATACATACAGAAATTATTCATCTTTTGAAGTCTAGTTAAGGCAATTAGTTTATTGTGAGAGTTGGTTAAATTTAGAAATCACCAAAATATAGTATTTTATGATTTGGAAGACAAGAAGACAGATGAAGCCAATAGGTATACAATGTTGGGTTGTATTCAGATTTTTTATTTTTTTCTTTTTTATTAAATCATAGCTGTGTACATTAATGCAATCATGGGGTACAGTGTGCTGGTTACATATATAATCTGAAATATTTTCATCAAACTGGTTAACATAGACTTCATGGCATTTTCTTAGTTATTGTGTTAAGATATTTATATTCTGCATTTAGTAGGTTTCACCTGTACCCTTCTAAGATGCACCGTACGTGTGATCCCACCAATTACCCTCCTCCACCCATCCTCTCCCCTCCCTTTCCCTCCTTTGCCCCTTTCCCCATATTCTTGTGCTGTAATTGGGTTATAGCCTTCATATGAAAGCTATAGATAAGTTTCATAGTAGGGCTGAGTACATGGGATACTTTTTCTTCCATTCTTGAGATACTTTGCTAAGAAGAATATGTTCCAGCTCCATCCATGTAAACATGAAAGAG